>JAXQQM020071352.1:0-83828 GCA_034641835.2 Pinus albicaulis
GTGCCCCAAGGCACGATGCAGACTCCTGTTCTACAAATAAATAGCTGTGTTGCAGGCCTCTGCCCACAAAAACAATTGCAACCCATGATCATGTAACATGGCTTTGGCAGTCCCTCCGATGGATCTGTTTTTCCTCTCCGCAACCCCGTTCTGCTGGGGGTTGTAAGGAACAGTGAACTCCCTCCTAATGCCTGCCTCCACACAATAGTCAACAAACTCTCCAAGGGTGTACTCTCCTCCATTGTCCGACCTCAGGGACTTGATCTTCCGACCTGTCTGTGTCTCCACAAGAGCTCTGAACTCCTGAAACCGCTTGAAGACCTCACTCTTGGTCTTCAAGAAATAAATCCAGGTCCTCCTGGAGTGATCATCAATGAATAACACATAGTACTCATATCCACCCAAGGAAACATGAGACATCCAACCGCTCACATCGGAATGAATCAAATCAAGTATCCCAGTCGCTCTGCTGTCACTGCTGGGAAAAGGGGATTTGGCAAACTTGCCCATCGCACATCCTCTGCAAGTATCAAAGTGATCAGTACTGAAATCTGGCACACCTGTAGTGATCTCCCGCAAAGTCCTCAAGGCTCCATGATACATATGCCCCATCCTATGGTGCCAAATCTCACACATCTCAGAACTGCTAGCTCTGCTGTCAGTTCTACTGCTCAATGCCAAAAGGGGATGAAATGCAAACTTGTACACCCTTGCATGGCGTACACCTATCACTCTAGCTGAATCAGCTGGAGCACCCCTGGGATACATCAGCACCTGTCCACCCCTGAACAATATCTCATATCCTCTGTCTTCCAAAGCTGAGATGGATATGAGGTTCTTCCTCATCCCTGGCACATAAAAAACATCTGAAACCTTCAAGGGAGGTTTAGACTCCCTCTGAAATGTCAGTGTTCCCACACCGACTGCTCTAACAACTCTGTTATCACCGAGTACTACCTCTATATCAGTGCCACTCTCTGAAAGCTCTGAGAAGTACTCACAGACCCCTATCATATGACGTGAAGCCCCACTGTCCACATACCAGATACCCGAAGATGCTCCGCTAGTCGAGGAAAATGCATGCTCCCTCTGAACCTCTGTGGCAGCTAATCCTACACTAGAGGACTCACACGCAATGAACCAAAACTCCCGGTCAAAGCGATCTGCAAAGTCCTCAACCTCTGCTGATGCTGCCATGCTCTCGTTCTTCCCCTTCTTCTTCTTCTTCTCCGGACACACAACTGCATAGTGTCCCATCTTCTGAAAATTCCAACATTTCACCTTGGAATAGTCCTTATGTGTGTCACCCTGTTTACCTTTACCTTTACCTTTGCCCCCACCATTGCTTGTGGAAGCCTGCTTCTTGCCTTTGCCTTTCTTACCTCCTGCCAACAGTGCTACATCCTCATCCTGCTCAACTGGCTTGACTGCCCCAAGCTGACCTTTCCTGATCTCTGTCTGAATGCAATCATCCCAAAACCTCTCCCATGTGAGAAGGGTCTCACGTGCACAAACCCCATCAGCAAATTTCATCCATGAACTGGGGAGGCCATTCACTGCTATCCGCACCAACTCAGTGGGTGGAATGACCTCTCCAATTTCTGCCAACTCATCTCTCACATTTGTAATCTTTGTGAGATATCCAGCTACACTATCAGTCTTACCCATCTTAATGGTGTTCAGCTTCTCCTTCAGGACCATTTTCTGGTTCTCATTAGTACTCTGGTAGAGATTGGACAATGTTGTCCACATCTCATGAGCATTTCTCTTTCCTCTCACATGAGGAATGAAATGGTCTTTGATTCCATCTATAATCAGTCTTTTACCCTTGTTGTTCTTCCTATTATATGCTGCCAACTGAGTAGCATCAGTAGGCACATTAACAGGCTACTGTGTGGTATGAACCATGATATCCTAGACTTCTGCCTCCTCAAAGATACTCTGCATTCTCTCCTTCCAAACGCTGTAATTGGTATGCCCATCCAACCTATCCTCCACCGTCAATCCCAATGACATCCTGCTGTCCTAAAACTGAAAAATAGCACTCCTGTAGTAAAGATAAAAAATATGTTTGTGAAAAATCAGCTTGCTGGAATTTTCTGAGTGAAAAATCACCAGGTTGTATTTTTCTCCTTGCTGTCCCAAACTGCACTTTCAGCACTCAACCTCTGATACCATGTAGAAATTTTCTATTTCCCACCTTGGTTTTTAGTTTCACCTTATTTCTCCAAATAGTTAAATGCCCTTTCCCATATCCTTACATTCAACAAACTGGAAAATAATTTTTTTGCTGAAAACACAAATTCTGGAAAATTTATAGAATGCTGGAAAATGCAGAAATAAAAATCAGCAAGCATAAAATAGCCATCAACACATTTAACACTGATATTTTTGGTCAACATGACCCTGGAGAAACCCCCTACAACTCTTGGGGAAAACCAGTTTGAAAGCTTCTCTTTTATTTTTCTGAATCAGCAACAACAGAAAACAAAAAATTTACAGCATCTTAGGACAACATTAAATGTTGTACGACCACCTCGGGAAGCGTGCCGAAACAGCCGTACTTTGCTGTATGGACTGTATAGATTTTTTACAGCAACCTTTGTCTAAATCCATGCCAAAAAACAGAGCTGTAGTTGCTGTCCTCTTCCTCGGTTTTTGTGCCAGAAATGACAGCCACCCTCTTCCTTGAAAAACATGCCTGATTTTTGTGCCTTGGAGTGCGTGCTTGTTGCTGTACCCTCTTCCTCGATTTTTTTGCCTCCTTACTTGGAAACACTGCCTCTCCTTTGCTGTACAGATTTTCTGCCTCGATATGTGTGCCAATAAATGTTGTTGTACCTTTGCTGAAATCTCTTCACTGCTGCCCTTCTTCTTCTCAGCACTCAGAAAAATCTCTAGCTCTCCTTCTCTCCTTCTCCCAATCTGCTCATGAAAGAATGAATGACCTTTTCCCTTCTTTTCCTCCTTTAACCTAACCCTAAGTGACTTTTGGGGAATCCCTAAATCCAATGGCTAAAATAGATTGAGATCTAGGGCTAAGATTAAATGCTCATTTAAATCTCACTTTCTATTTTTTAATTCACCCCACTTTAATAAAGACCCACTTAGTCATTTATTTCCAAAGTCACTTTTCATTTCTAATTTTACATTGACTTTATTAAAGTCACTTTAAAATTAGACTTTAGTAACTTTATCACTTAAAGTCACTTTTAAATTAGACTTTAGTAACTTTATCACTTAAAGTCACTTTTAAATTAGATTTGACTTTATAAAAATTATAAAGTCACTTTAGGAGAAAAAAATAAATTCTTTTGGACACTTTTCCCTAGGCCAAATATCAAAGCCTTAGGGAACCACCTATCCTCCGGTAACCAAATTTCAACAAAATGGTCATAGATGAATGACTAAATTAACGCAGTTGAATCCAAAAAATGATATCTAATATAATGCACTGTGGAAACCCCTCATACTTAGAATAATAAGATTAAAGGGATCTCTTCTTGAATGGTTCATGAGGCACAATATTTGCTAAGGTTTTGCAAATGGAGTAGCAAGCTAAGTGGGCTTGATTGTGGGGAAAAATTCATAGTTAAGCACGCTTGAGCTAGAGGAGTTCTGGGACGAGTGTTGGGTATGTGTTATATTCTTTCCACGACTAGCCCCACGTGCTGTACGTTGCGCCGAAAAAAAATTGTTTGGTGTGTAGACCCACTCATAGGCGGAGCCACCCATGTTTTGTGCGTGATTTTTTGCATGGTTTTGGGGTACGATGGTTTTCGGCCCCTGGTATTTTGTAGATCCTGTCAAGGGAACTACGATTATGTTCTAATCCAGGGTTAATGGATTGGGGTTTATGTATGCTTCGGCATGTATACATATGTGTTGTAACACTAAAAGGAATATAATGAAAAATCAAGCTGGTCGTCCCGATTTGGGATCTAGGGGAAAATCTATGTGTTTATCTATTTTATGTTTTATGCTCTCGCTATTGTTTATTTTTCATTATAAGATTCGTGTGTAGATAATTTCTGTTCAGGGCTAAAACCTACATTTGGTATCAGAGTTGTTTCTGCTTCAAGGGGACACCTTTGCTGCTGAGGGTTTTTTTCTCGTGCCTGAGGTAGACCCTGTTCAGTGGGAGATTTGCGGGATCGATTCTTGCGGTGAAAGAAGATGGTGAGAGGCAGAAATATAGAGGTCGAGAAATTTAATGGTCAGAGTTTTGAGTTGTGTAAGCTCAAGATTGAGGATCTGTTGGTGGATAAAGATCAGTGGATCGTAGTAGATCCAAGTACTAAACCAATGACAATGTCAGATGAAGAGTGAAAGAAACTGGTTCGGAAGGCTAAGAGCACAATATGGTTGTGTGTCTCAGATTCCGTATTGTTGAATGTATCTGGGGAAGCTACGACGAAGAATTTGTGGGAAAGACTTGTTACTTTGTACCAATCTAAGTCTCTAGTGAATAAGTTGTTCCTGCGGAAAAAGCTGTATAACTTGAGGATGAAGGATGGAGACCTGGTGACAGAGCATTTGAACGCCTTCAATACTGTGATAAGTCAGTTGTCATCTGTTGATATTAAAATCTCAGATGAAGATAAGTGCATCAGTTTGTTGTGTTCTCTACCAGACTCGTGGGATAGTCTGGTTATTGCAATAGGTAGCAATAAAACTACCTTGAATTTTGATGACATTGTCTCAGCCTTGCTGTCAGAGGAAATGAGACAGAGAAATATGGAGGGCCAGAATGGAGATGCCTTATTTGTATGAGTAAGGTCCCAAAATAGAAACAAGAATAAGGTTTTGAGTGGGAGATCCAAATCTAGAGGGAGATCTAAATCTCCTGGAAAGTTTGTAAATGTATGCTGGAAATGCGGAAAGGAAGGGCACTACAAAAAGGAGTGCAGATCTAAAGCTCCTGAAAAAGGAAAGGGATTTGATGATGCTCCTTCTGCAGAGGAAAAAACCACCTCGGATGAAGGTGGCGATATGTATTTTGGCTTCTTCATCAAATACACATGTAGATCATGAGTCATGGTTGATTGACTCAGGTGCATCCTTTCACTTCACTCCCCATAGGAAGTGGTTCTGCGAGTATGAGAAATATGATGGTGATGTCTTCCTAGGGGATGATAGGAAGGAAAAAATCATCGGAAGTGGAAAGGTCAAGCTGAAGCTACAAGGTGGAAGGATTAGAACACTTCTTGGTGTTCTGCATATTCCTACATTGGACAGAAATATGATTTCTATAAGCAAGATGGATGATGCAGGTGTAAAAACAGTGTTCGAGAAAGATGCCTGCAAGATGGTTCGGGGAGAACTGGTATTAATGTGGGGAGTTCTAACTGGAACTCTGTACAAGCTACAAGGTAGCACTGTTATTGATGGGTGTAATAGTTATGTGGTTCCTGAAAGTGGAGTGGAAAGCTTAGCTGTCTATGGAGAAAAGACCATGCTATGGCATCAAAGGTTTGGACATATTGGAGAGAAAGGCCTTCGGATACTACATAGAAATGGTATGGTAGAAGGTATGTCTAATTTCTCTCTAGATTTCGATTTCTGTGAACATTATGTATATGGGAAGTAGAATCGGGTGATTTTTCCTTCTGGTGCTAAGAGGGCGAAAAAGATATTAGAACTTGTGCACGGTGATATGTTTGGACCTGTGTCAGTTCCATCACTGGGAAAGTCTATGTACTATGTTTCATTCATAGATGAATTCTCAATGAATACATGGATACATTTCTTGAGAAATAAATCTGAAGTATTTGACAGATTTAAAGAATTTAACGCTCTGGTGGAAAACTAGACAAAGAAGAAGATAAAGGCACTGAGGACAGATAATGGTGGGGAGTTCTGCAAGAAGGAATTTGAAGAGTTCTGTAAGAAGTGTGGTATAGCACGGCAGAAGACTACTCCATACACACCTCAGAAAAATGGAGTTGCAGAAAGAATGAACAGAACGTTGATGGAAAAGGCAAGAAGCATGCTCAATGGTACCGGGTTAGGACAAGAATTTTGGGCAGAGGCAGTGAAGACTGCATGTTACTTAGTTAACAGATCACCTTCATCAGCGTTGGAGGATAAGACCCCACATGAGGTATGGACTGGAAAGAAACCTTATCTTTCACATCTAAGGGTATTTGGATGTGATGCATATGTACATGTTCCAAAGGAGAAAAGGACCAAGTTGGATAATAAATCTGAAAGGTGCATCTTTATTGGGTATAAGGATGGTTTAAAAGGTTACAAGCTTTGGAACCCGGAAACAAGGAAGGTTGTGTATAGTCGAGATGTGGTGTTTAGAGAGGTGAAAGATGTTGTTAAACATGAAATCATACCGAAGGAACCTGAGAAGATAGATTTTGAGCTAAAGGAGGATGAATCAGACTCTACAGCAGAAGAAGATTCAGAAGAGGAAGAGCCACAAACTCTAGCTTTGAGAAGATTAGTTCGGGAAAGAAGGAAACTAGAAAGGTATAGTCCATCTTCTTTCTGTTCAGGTTTTTCCTTAACTATAACTGATGATGATCCCAGAACTGTCAGGGAGGCAGTAGATTCCGAGGATGGGAAACTCTGGAAGGAGGCCATGGTTGATGAAATGGCATCCTTGCACAAAAATGAGGCATGGGATTTGGTGGAGTTGTCGGCTGGAAGGAAGCCCATTGGGAGCAAATGGGTGTTTACGAAGAATATCAATGTAGAAGGAAAGGTGGAGAAATACAAAGCTCGGTTGGTAGCAAAAGGTTATTCCCAAGTGCCGGGAATTGATTTTGGTGATATTTTTTCTCGTGTTGCCAAATTTACCTCTATTAGATTACTTTTATCTGTTGCTGTTGCATTTCATTTTGAGATAGAACAGATGGATGTGAAGACATCATTTCTTCACAGGGATATAGAAGAGGAGATATAAATGAAGCAACCTAAAGGCTTTATGGTGAAGGGTAAGAAAGAATTGGTATGCAGGTTGAGAGAGGTGAAAGATGTTGTTAAACATGAAGTCATACCAAAGGAACCTGAGAAGATAGAGTTTTAGCTAAAGGAGTATGAATTAAACTCTATAGCAGAAGAAGATTCAGAAGAGGAAGAGCCACAAACTCCAGCTATGAGAAGATTAGTTCGAGAAAGAAGGAAACCAGAAAGGTTTAGTCCATCTACTTTCTGTTCGGGTTTTGCCTTAAATATAACTGATGATGATCCCAGAACTGTCAGGGAAGCAGTAGATTCAGAGGATGGAAAACTCTAGAAGGAGGCCATGGTTGATGAAATGGCATCCTTGCACAAAAATGAGGCATGGGATCTAGTGGAGTTTCCAGCTGGAAGGAAGCCCATCGGGAGCAAATGGGTGTTTAAGAAGAAGATGAATGTAGAAGGCAAGGTGGAGAAATACAAATCTTGGTTGGTAGCAAAAGGTTATTCCCAGGTGTCGGGAATTGATTTTGGTGATATTTTTTCTCCTGTTGCCAAAGTTACTTCTATTAGATTACTTTTATCTGTTGCTACTGCATTTGATTTTGAGATAGAACAGATGGATGTGAAGACAACATTTCTTCACGGGGATCTAGAAGAGGAGATCTACCTGAAGCAGCTTTGAAGGCTTTATGGTGAAGGAGAAAGAAGTAGTATGTAGGTTGAAGAAGTCTTTATGTGGATTAAACGAGTCACCAAGGATGTGGTATCATAAATTTGATACCTATATACGGGGACTTGGCTTCACTAGAAGCAAGGAGATCCTTGTGTTTATTTTAAATTAATTGGAGACCGTGTTATTTATTTGGTATTGTCTGTGGATGATATGTTGCTGGTTGGAAATGATAAGGAAATTATCCAAGATTTGAAGACTCGATTGTTCTCCAAATTCGACATGAAGGATCTTGGTGCTCCAACCTATCTTTTTGGCATGGAAATCAAACGAGATCAAGCAAAGAGGAAGCTTTGGTTAAACTAGGGGAAGTATGTCGAGACAATATTGCAGAGGTTCAATATGCAGGAAGTAAACCGATGAAGGTTTCTATTCTTTTAGGTGTAAATACGATCTGGCGAACAATGTCCCAAGACACAAGAAGAGGAGGATATGTCCTGTGTTCCATATGCAAGTGCAGTGGGTAGCTTGATGTATGCAATGGTCTGTACTAGACCAGACATTGCACATGCAGTGGGAGTATTGAGCAGGTTTATGTCAAACCCAGGGAAGGAGCATCAGATAGCAATGAACCGGGTTTTCAGATATTTATGTGGCACTAGTGATTATGTCTTGTGCTACCACGGAAGACCAGAATTTGAAAGAATGTTGGACATTCATGGTTTTGTTGATGCAGACTGGGCTGGAGATCTGGACCAAAGAAGGTCTACAAGTGGGTATGTGTTTAGCCTATTTGGAGGTGCAATCAGTTGGATGAGTAAAAGACAGTCTGTAGTGGTTCTTTCAACTACAGAGGCAGAATACATTACAGCCACTCATGCAAGCAAGGAAGCAGTTTGGTTGCAGAGACTGTGTTCAAGTATGGGGTTGGTACAGCAAGCTATAAGGATAGACTGTGATAGCCAAAGTGCAATTTTATTGGCTAAGAACCCGCTTATCATTCAAAGACAAAGAACATTGATGTTCAATATCACTTTGTTAGAGATATGGTTGAGGCTAAAAGGGTGTTGCTGGTAAAGGTGGACACTTTGAAGAATGTTGCAGATGCATTGAAGAAGTCTGTGAGCACTCAGAAGTTCTCTTGGTGTAGAGAAACAATGGGTGTTGAAGAATTGGGCCAATGACTAAGCTCTCCTGTGGCCCCCCACGGAAAGAAAACAACAAGTGGGAGAATGTTGGGTATGTGTTATATTCTTTCCATGGCTAATCATGCGCGGGGGGGTAAGATGGGGGACGATAGCCCCCCCTGTCAGGGTCCGGGGCAGCGCCCCGACGAAAATTTTTTGGTCCTTAATTTCCGGTGGGCGGTCCGCACCCATGGTTTTGTGCATGGTTTTGGGGTATGATGGTTTTCGGCCCTTGGTATTTTTGTAGATCTGGTCAAGGGAACTACGGTTAAGTTCTAATCCAGGTTTAATGGATTAGGGTTTATGTATGCTTCGGCATGTATATATATGTATTGTAACACTAAAAGGAATATAATGAAATATCAAGTTGGTCGTCAATGACCTTCCTTCAAGGCTTTCCATCTTCAATAGACATCATCTATCATGTATCATACACATACAGTTACAATATATATATATATATATATATATATATATATATATATATATATATATATATCCAACTTATAAATTCCAAGTCTAATTCATAAATTTCATAAGTATGAGATTCCTTCTCATGGTGTTTGGCTCTTAGCATAGTACCTAATATTTCTTATAGAATTACACTCATTTTCATATTTGAAACCATTCCACCTACAACCTAAATTTTTTAATCAACCAAATAAAAGTGATTATTTATGCCTATAATCCTTTCTTTCAATATTTACTACCATCCATGAGGTGTTCTCAGAATAATATTAACAAACTAATAATTCAATCATTTTTAGTTGTTAATCATACTCAATTAAATGGAACTACATTTCAATGTACATGTGTTACTTAGCATACTTACCATTGCAAGATGAAACCAAATATTTATTCCAATAAACCTATATCTCGATACTCATGATCACAACTACTCAATCCATCTGTGTCGCTTGATTTCAAAATCATACATTTCTATATCATGTATTCCACCATCATCAATTGGAAGATCTAACCAATACCTCAACACATCATCTAGTCACCCCCCATATGTACCTTGAACATACTACAAGGAAATTACTTTCTCTACTATATATTACCTTAGGAATCCTCTCCTTTATAGGTGCTCCTCACTATTTGCGAGAAGGTTATAGTCTACAATGGAAATATAAGCAGGGAGACAAGTGGACATTTGTGTAGTACTATATCCTTCCATATCCATCAACGATATGGTCTCACACATTAGCTCTATTGGAATTCACTATCATGTGTTATATGTAGAAATTTGAATAGCTGATATATTATTCACCGGGATTCTCCTGATCACACACTATTTTAACTTCATGCACAATACAGAATCTCTTCTACCATTGATCATTAATTGCGGAAATAAAGACAATCACATGCGCACATTAAAACCATAAACAATCACACATATGAACACAGTATTTTATGGGAAAGCTTAAAGATGAAAACCCCCAACTATCTATATATTATATGTCATAGAGATCATGTAACAATCATTATACAAAGCTCCTCACAAAGCTCTCAGTACAATCTCCAATTGCTACACACTAATCAAGCCCGATCTAGCAAATCACATGCTCCAATCTCTTCCACCTGATAGCCTACCTCTACTGCACAATCACTGCTGAATAATGGCTCTGAATGAACTCGAATTGGTCAATCCTTTCTCACGCAATCCTCATTGGCATCTCCAATCACTGGTTGTTGCAAATCATGCAACAGTATAGTCACAACTGATAGTCACACTGCTCTTTCACCTACCTCTTCACTGGTCTCCACTGAAACTGTCCATGCACTGTAGTTAACTGATGTATTCTTTATTTGATTAATGAGTTAATAATTAGTGAATAAATTAATAATTAATTCACACCACTCTCACTAGTGTATCAATCAGTTAGACTAGATACAACTAGCTCAACTATGTTTAACTCAGTTAAACTGAACACAACTCCATCAACTAGCTCAATAACTCCACCAAACTATGTCACATGAGTTCTAACTGAAGTATCCATGCAATAGCGCCACTTAACCCTCAAGAATAGTGTAATTCCTTCTGTTAGCTCTTGTGCCACATCTGTGCACTTAACTGAAGTGCTCCAAGAGAATAAGGTAATGTTTATAGTCCAAATATTATTAAGAGCTAATAATATTCGACATATCTATTTTAAGACTGGAAATATAAAAATAGATTCCGCCCAATATGTCTAAAAATAGAAGTCCATCTATTTTTCCAACTTGACCAACCATCCACAAATAGCATCCTGCAACTCATAGAATATGATCGACATGTCTAAAAATAGACATAGTCTAAAAATAGACTTGCGCCAAAAATAGCTTGCGGGCCCACTTAGTGAAGGCGACTTCTTTCCACTAAGCTCATCATCTTGTTGCAATCTCAACATTATAAAAATTCATAACATGATTTTGTTACCCATTCACTCATTATAAGTGAATTAGTTATGAGATACTAATTCATGGTTGAATCAAAAGGATTATAAAAATCTTGTCATACCAAAAGCTTCTTCATTCATCATATCCAACCTAGGTATCATTATCATACATGCATTCAATCATAAAGAAATAAATGAATATATAAAGTATGCATAAAGGAATTCTTACTCCAATCATTACAAGTCATATATATTTTCATGATTAATTTTCATATTTGGATAGTTTCCTTCAGCATTCCTGATGTTAACTGATCATTTAATGTCTCGTGGGAACTTAGATGATCCCTTAATCAAGCTCTTGACAAGCATCCTATCATATTTATCCCTTTCACAAGGTTTTATATCATAGGCTACTTGATCATCAACAATTTCAACAATCGTTGAGATTTTTTTTTGGAATAAACTATGTGTCAATATTTGAAATGTCCAATGTTTCGGGTGGACACTCCACCCATCATCAAGGAAGAAAAAAGAAATAATATATGAGGTGGGTTTAGTAATGAAAAAATAATATAAAGGTTACAAAAAGGAGTTAACCATGAAATAATAAAATGGGTTCCAAGGAATGGAAAAGATCTTTAAATAATATAAAGAATAAAATATACGTTCGGAAAAAATTGGAGCATAAATTATTAAGAAGCCAACGAAGACAAATATTTATAAACTAATTAAAGGTTTCAAAAAAATATTAAAATATGGATTAAAATATTAAAATAATTATTTTTAAATTCAAGGTATTTTAGATTCATCAAAATTGTTTCAACAAGCCATGCGCTTTGCTAAAACAATGTGGAAACAATTTCATGTTTTGGAGAATCCACTAGAATATGGTGCGATAACAAGATTATGGAATATTTTAGATGCTAGCTAATACTTACAAGAAAACATATCCTAATATTTCAAATTAGAATATTTGTGTCAAACCATGATTTTGTGATCAAGAGAGGATGAGGATGTTTAGTGCACTATCATATTTGAAGTCAAATTTAAGGAACAAAATTGATAAACATATGGATATATGCCTAAAATTATATGTAAAAAAGTATGACATTAACTATTTTCCATATGAAAGAGCAGTAGCTCTTTGGCAATCATATTGTGATAGAAGGGGCAAAGACAATACAACTAAATTCTCTAACAAAATTGATATGCAACATGATATTTTGGAGGATCAAAATTACAGTTCATGTGGAAAAATTTTTGTTCAGAATGAAGCAAATGATGACGAAATTGAGAAGTGGAAAATTGATATACCACAATATTTTATCTATTCCAATATATATGAAGTCCCAAAGGACACTTATTTTGGTATACATGTTCCATAAGTTGTGTAAGAAAAATTGAATGAAATAGTACAAATGAGGTGATTCCTTTTATTTGATTAAATTTGTTGTTCCTCTATTTTTGGTGCAGTTTCTAAACTATTTATCACAACAACATTACTAGTAATATATGCCAATTTGACATTGCATTTGAGGTAACAAAATGTTATAAACTTTCTATTCTTTATTGTAATATTGAATTCATATTTCCTTGCTGCAATGTTTTTTAAGATTGATGTCTTGATAATTAACTATTACTTTATCCCTTTCTTGTATGTGATAGAAAATGAAGCAATAATTTTATGAGGTGAGGATCTATATTTTGACATAGGTAGTGTCCTTGTATTAAAGGATAAATAATTACTTTAACAAGGCTTTTACTAAGTAAGAATGAATTCATTTCAATTAGATGAGTTTTTTTTGTAGCTCTAATATCTTGGTCACTCTTAATGGTTTGTTTGTTTGTTGCATTTGGATCATTTTTCCAATTTTGAAAATTTTTGGTTTATTTTGATTAAAAATTATGATCTCTTAAACTATTCTAGTTTTTATTTTATGTTTAATTAATCCTTTTGTTAAGGCATGATTTGTTTTATTTTATTTTATTGATTTAAGGAGTTTAGTTAAAGTTAAAGACCTTTGTTGAGTAAAAATATATTTTGTTTGTTTTTTTGTCATGTTCATTTGAGACTGATATGGTATTAGGATTAATATATGACTTCATTTATTATCTAGACATTCAATATGTTTTCCATAAGTATTAATATTTTATTTATATATTTTACTATCGAAGTATATGTTTTATTTTATTTTTATTTTTATTTCCTCTCATGTTGTGGTGCCACAAAAGAATGTTCACCTTTTAGAATCTACTATTTTATTTTATATTTTCTTTAAAAATACTTATTGTTTGTTAAGAGAGGAAAATGAGCTCTGCTTAGTTAAGTGAAGAAAAAAATGGTCTATGCACTAGGATCCTATGTGTTCATCATAGAATTCATATTATCATGAGAAGGAAATTCATCTAATGCAATTATACTTTGATACCAATACAAAAAAACATCACATGTAATTAGTTGAGAACGATAGATTGTTTAGTGTAGTACTATTCTTGAAATGAAAAGCCCCTTGATGATCATTGTTTTGTGACATATTATTCCAAGTAATGAACATGCATAGACTATTTTTTATTTTTGTGTTAGAATTTTAACTCACCCATTGTAGATTTTTAATGAGTTTGCGTTATTACCTTTTTTTTCATCGTGTAGGAAATTAAGTTTCAATGCATATTCATCTTCCATTCATTCTCATTTTTTATTTTGTTCGATTTCAAATAATTTTTTTACCAAGTCAACATTATTAGAGTTGTTAACTGTAGAATAAATTGCAACAACGACTACAATAGTTATGATCCAAAAGTAGGTGAAAAACCTAAATATTATAATGAAACACAATATTTTAAAGTTGTTGGTTTATTTGAACTTGAGGAATTAGAGAAGTATCTACATTTTAGAAAAGTGATGTATAAGAAAACAAAAGAATTTATGTAAATATTCATGATTTTGATATAGTTATTCATAGACCTTATTCTCATGTGAAGCCTATAGAATATGAATTACATAGAATATGACAGGGTTATCTAGATGCATAAAGACCAAGTTTGAGAAAAAGAATTTATTTGGTTCAACATCACATGCCTTTGGGGGTGCCTTTCCAATTAATTTCCCCTTGGGATGTGATAAGACATTTGTGGTAAAACATAATAAAGACATGAAAAAATATTTTCAATAGTGTATAACAAGAACCTAGAGCAACATTACCCATGATTTTTCTTTTCCAAAACATGGAAAATTGTATATCATAGTTTTTACATAAATATTTTTCTTATTATTACATATGTTTCTATACATTGGTAGCGAATCACTAATATTTTACAATGTTTTCTAATTTTTTAGAAGATTAATCAATAATTTTGAATACTTTATAACCTAGCGAAAAATTCGCCAATATTCAACAAAATTTTATAATTTAGTGAAAGATTCGCCAAAAAATTATATATGTATGTTATATTAATGAAAAAATAGCCTATAAATTTTTCTGTATACATTGGGGATTCGCCCATTTATTATACATATAAATTTAGGGGGTTTCTTAAAATTTTCTTTGATGTGAGTGTAAGAGGCACTCCCCCTCCTCTAGATATTTGGGCTCATTCTTTTGGATCTTGGTGGTGGCAATGGTGGAACTAGGCTCTGTATAAATAATATACTTCCCTTTTTCATTCCCCTTATCAGGTTCTGACTCAAATTCGAAGCATGCATCCAATTCAGAAGCCTTCATCTCGGCCATGAGTGTCTGCTTGGCCCAAAAATCACTCGTGTTTTGAGTGGAGCTATTATGGCACTCACACAAATTTTCCATATCCTTCTTTGTATTCATGGTGTTTTTATTTGCTTTCGACTTTGATGGGTTGCCTTGGGTTTCTCGCCTTGTATTTTCCCTTTGTTCTGCAATTTGGGAGCGCCTTTTCCTTGCTTCAGATTCGTAGATCCAAATTCTTGCTTCTTCTGTTTCTCGAGGACCTCCTAAAGAAATATTTTGAAAGGATATCCTAATACACCGTCTTTATTTTCTTCCACCATGGGAGTCCTTCATGGTTTTTGAGGCAGATCTTCCAAAGGTTCAACCAGATTGAGCCCTAACTCCTTATACCCTAACCTCGTTGGGGACATGCAAATAAAAACCGAGAAATAGAAAATTAATTTGATACCACTGATACGAAATTATGCAAAAACACGATAGAATACATATATAAACACAAACACATAAGGTCAGCATAAATAAAAATTCATTTCATTAGTATCAAAGAACTGAAATACACTTACATACATAATGGAAATAAACTAGCTTAGGGGATGGTTGCTTATCTCTAAGAAAATATGTGGTGGATACATGCCTTTGAACTATGTTACAATGATTCTCAAGGGCCTTTTTGTTATTTAACAACAATGGAAAACCTTAAACAACCAAAACCCTAACCCTAGGAGATGGAACGCCAAGAGTTTGTGGGCCCCGTTGGGGTTAGTTGGGCACCCAACTTCTTGAGGTCGTAACTTGGTCATATTATCTCTGTTTGACACATACGATGCATTTTATGAAATATATCTAAAGTAATACAGGATTTTATGCAAGCCCCTCTCTACAGCTATGGTCCCACTGTGGACCTTAAGAAAATCATGTTTAGGGAGAAAAAATGCTCCAGAAGTTTAGGACCCAAAAAACTGCTAAAAATAGTAAATGTTGTTATAAATAAGGAAACTAATGAAACCGGCTGGTGGTATAGGTGGAATAGGTGGGTGGCCACCAATATCCACCTGGATCACATCCCATGGCTGGAATTTGTCTCTGAGTTTCCAAATTAACACGAATGTCCCCAAAAAAACCATAAAGGGAAAACTGGCGCGACATATGAGGGTTTATTTGACTATGATGCAAAATATTCTAGAAATATGAGAATATGGACTCATAATGGGATATCGTACAAAAATAATATGAAAAAATATCTAGGAGAAATTTTCTACCTTTTGCAATCAATTCGACCTCCCTCTGGCTTGCTCGAACCCTCTCACTAGAAACTCAGAGTGCTAGAATTCGCACTACCTAGCATGGGAAATTTGTACATCCTACTACTTAGCTAAAAATAAGTCGCATTTCCTCCCTCTACCTTTTTAAATTACTTGCTATTCTCTCTCGGTGATCTCCCTACCTTCAGAAACTCAAAAACCCTCTTTTTAGTACTTGCACTAGGTTTTCTAGTTGCTCACACTGGCTATTGAACCTCTTTGTAGAACAATTTTGACCTCCCTTTTCCTACTTCTCGGCCACTAGAAAAATATTTGGAAACTCTCCAAAAATCTCTTATCTTTCTCCCTCAATCACTGATGCTCTCCTTCTCTATCTCGAACTCTCTTCCTTGTTGGATCATGACAACTAGATAGATTTATCTTGCAAGGTAACTCGATCCCCTCTTGTGTCTTTCTTCATCCCATCAACTCACTCTTATAATCTCTCATTGGAGCTTCAACGACCATAACTATATCCTCAGCAATGGATAATATCATATTAGACTTGATCCAAGTCATTTTTCCAAAAGTCTCTAGAGCATAAGTCTATCTCCTTAGTTAATTCACTTTAATTAACCATTTTTTCTAAGTTAGACCTACAAAATATTTAAATGATGGAAAATTAATTTAATTAAGGTGTTTCACAAGCTTATTTCATAAAACATTTCCTGGGTTTTGGATTTCTCATGTTCATTATCCTCTTAGACACAAATTGAGACTAGACCACCTTGTTGGAAACTAGGACAATACCAAGGGGGGTGGGGGTGAATCAATATTGTAGATATTTTACCAATTTAAAACTTGCTTCCACTTATTCAATAATATTATAACACCATAAATAATTTATTCACACAAGCATGATATGAAACAATATTAGTAACAGAAGGAACAAACAAATTATTCAACCTTCTCTTCAATTCCTTCACAAGGAAAGCTACAACTTGTTGTTACAAATTTCTCTAACTACAACTAGCAAGAAGCTACAAATCCCTTATTTATCAACTACAATTGAATGGAGCTACAAAACCAAATATTTACCAGCTCCTATTGGTAAATATGTGATTACTAAGAAATACATCATCACACCAACACCCTCAAACCAACTCGCACTATGCTATGACACACTTGCATAATTCCTTAATTGATTTTTCTTGATAATTTTGGCCTCTTTGCTTTTATCTTTGCATGAGCCCTTAAATTTGCCTTTCTTATATTCACAATGTCTTCTACATTTGTTCTTTAAGTTATCATACCCTGATCACATATTTTTGCAAGTTAAACTGATCAAAACTGCTTATTCTAGCAATATAGAACTTTTACAAGGCTTAGCTACAATTTTAATTCTAGTTCCAACTTTAGTTTTCCACTATATTTGGGAAAAATGCCAAATATTCCGCTTAGCTTGTCCATGTCGCCAAAAATTTCCTTTATCCCCTTTTGTGTTGGCTCCTTGTCTCATTTTTTCCATAAAGCCTCGTGTCATGACCTATTCTTTAGTCTTCTAGGTGCTTAACCAATTTTAAGCCTCAGAGGGACAATTTTCTTTATAAATTACTCTACACCATTGGTCGTTATTACTGCATAAAACCCGTGCCTCAACACTTGGCCCCCAATACCTTTATCCTGATGCAAATAGCTTGTCCCAATTTTAAAACTTTTGGGCTCCATTGAGTAGGATGAACTGTCAGTGGGGTCCTCCCAGTTCCTTTTTCATTGGTTGTGATTTACAATCACACCTTCCTTGTCATTCTGACGCCTGTCTCCCAATGCCTCTACTTTGTGCCTTCAAAATTCCTTCGGCTTGTACCTTGCGGGATTAGTTGTCTTATGGGGTCCTCCCGTTGCACTTGTAAGCCAATCACTGCACACGTGGGATGAGTTGGTTTTGTCAACAACAACATTAGCCTGAAGCCTAATCAGCGCCATAGACTTCTATGCACTGCTTCAAATTCTTTAGAGGTCCTACCAATGAGATGATGCCATACTAGCATCACTCATGTCATGTGTCACTTCCAGAGTGGTCCACATGTCACCTGGAAATGACCCACTTAGGTATTTTTAAATGCCAAAAACACCTTCCATGTGTCCATCTCTCATTATGCCACGTCATTGCTAATGCCATCGTCCACCTGTGCACCTTCGTCATCCCTGTGAGCCAATCGAATTGTGCCACCTGTCTACTGCCAGAGGAGAGAGAAAGGGTCCATGAAACCTTGGCTTTTCACGATTTTCCCTTTATAAAAAAATACAAGTCCTAACTTGTCACCTGCTGCCATGTTGCCCGACGCATTCAAAAAATTGCCTATGGTTTGTGCAGGCCCCCTCAGGTTTTTTATGGTTTTAAAAAGGGGGCTGTGTAGTTAACCTCCACTACTGATCTCCATAGAAGGTCTGGGAAAAAACACCCATTGCATGACCCCCATGTACATTAATTCTCGGACTTGCTGACCCCCACACACTTCTCTTGATGCCTTGATGGGGACACATGGGGCTCGATCTGCCATAGAACATGCACACTATTTAAATTTTAGCTTACGTCATCCTGATTGTTCCCTTAAGTGGTCCTCAATATTTCTCTAGGGTGCACTCGTCGGGATACCTCCGCCAGGCTAAGCTGTGAGGTGAGCTTCACCTTTAGTTAATGACCATGCTCCTCACTAATGTGTTGTTGCTCCAAGTTAGCTTGATCCTTTGGATAGAAGCTCTGTTGCGTTTGGCTATGTGACAAAACTAAACGTGCTCCAGAAGGTTCTTTAAACACTTTATCTCTACAAGGTTTTACTTTTGGGGTCCTTATCTTTGACTGAGCATAAATTATGATCCAGGAGGCCATTTCTAGACTTCCACTTCCACATACCACTGGAAAAATATTTCAGAGATATATCCATATAATTGAGTTAAACTAGTGTTTGAGGCTATTTTCTATACAAGAAATAGCTCCAAATAGTTTGCACCATTATTGCTTGCCTCACCATTCTCCTTGCAACCCCTTTTCCCCCATCTTCTTTTCCTTGGCCACCAATGATTTTCTTTTGCTATTAATGACAACACATTTCTAAAATTCTCCCCTTTTTCATTGATGGCAACACCATTATCATACAAAACATTTTCATGAAGATATACCACCTATGGTTGTCCCAAAATTTTCCTTTGGATGCATATCACTCCTTTTACTGATGCTCCCCCTAAAATGCACTTCTCTTATGCTGATTTGCTGTTGTTAATCATGCACCATGACATCTCCTTGATTTTTTTTTATCAATAAGACCTATCCCCTTTTGATATCAATGGCAAATACATCAACATGCTCTCCCTGCAACCTTACTCCCCTTGTCAATGATCTTCCTTTGTCTTGTTGAGCTTGTGGACCTAACAACTCCTTCTGATATGCTAAAGGTGTATCAACTTCCTTTATTCCTCTTGAAGGAAGAGCTAGTGCAAGGAGGCAAAAGGAATAATCCCCAGTATTTTCCTCAAGTACTCAAATTGTTCTCTAGGGAGAGGTTTGGTGAAAATATCAGCAACTTGTTCTTTAGTAGGTACATACTCTAGCTCAGAGAAAATTTTAAGACCCCACCCCCCGAAATTATATGTATAATAAATGGGTGAATCCCCATGGTATATATAAAAATGTATAGGCTATTTTTTCAATTATATAATATCTATATATAAATTTTTGGCGAATCTTTTATTGAATTATAATTTTTTGTTAAATATTGGCAATTTTTTCACTAAATTATAAAACATTGTAAAGTCATTACAAATAGTGTTACTTCTCAACATAGTGTTTTGGTGGCTAAGTTAGTGATGCTATGTTCAAAGTGTTCAACACCTTCACAAGTTATATTTTGTCACTGGGAGAGATCAACGCAACATCTTGGAAAAGTTCAAAGGACCATTAATTTATGTGACATCGTTTCCCTACCCACTTGTTTCAAGTTTTGGGCTTGCTCATTTTTCGGGGCATTTTCTCCACTTATTGAGTTGTAGTAGGGCTGGTTTGGTGACATTTGGGTGGAAATTAGGTTGATTAGGAGTTATTTTTTTAGATATCAAACCCTTATTGTGACTAGTACTAAAAATTAGTGTAGGGGTCAAATTATTCCACCAAATAACCATTGATAATTAAATTAAAATTTTAAAAACCCTATTCTAAAAAATACATTTATAAAGATAATAATTAACACATAATATTAAAAATATTTATTATTATTCTGTAAATAATAATAAATAAATAATAAAAAAACATTTATTATTTTTTAATATTTACAACAATAGATAGAATGCTATATGGCGTATGTAATTTTTTCAATAAACCATATATTAAAAAAAATAATCTTTCCTATATAAACATTTCTAATTAAAATTTAATAATAATTATTATAATTGTATAATTTTTTTTATTATTAATTATATAAAGTATTACTTATATTTTGTATGTTTTTATTTATATTCTATTTTATATTGAGTTATATAAATAATATGGTTATAATGTCAAAATAATATTTTGAGTTATATAAAAATACCATTTTAATAATACTTAATGTATTTAGGTAAAAATTTGGGCAAGGCACGAGCAGGAGGGGTGATCTACAACTTCAATGGAACAATTGAAACAATGTATGCATGGAGCTTCGAGAAGACAAACAATTTGAGGTCTTATCACTCTGTCAAGGTCTCAAGATAGCTTTAACCCAAGGTATACGTCAACTAGGTATTGTTGAAGATTCAATGATCACCATTCATAGATGCTCCAAGATCAGGGAACAAATAGAGTCGGATCTATCCCCTATGTTCCTCTCGATAGGGATTATTCTAAGTCAGCTTGAGGATTATAACCTTTTCCATGTGATTATAACCTTAAGTCGATGGATGAATCAGTTAATGCTAAGAGTCTATTAGGGGAATTTTGAGGTCTAAAATGGGCCTCCTAAGGAAAATGTACAATCAAAATTCACTTTATGAGAACTAATCACATTTTAGGGGATGACATCATCCCTAATGGTTGATGTGCCATTGCTTGAGTTAAAGGTACTTACCTGTCACATTCTCAATGGTGGACAAAAACTCATGGTTAACCATGGTAGTGCTCTAAATACTTTTAAAGCCAAAGTAAAGTACTCATAATAAATGTCATTTCACACTTTTTGAATAAAAATATATTATTTTCATTTCATATTTTTTGAAAGAAACAATGCATATCCATATACATTTATTATATTATATTATATTATATTATATTATTTTATTTTTATATAGTATATTAATTACATGTTATTATACAATTTAAATAATATAAATTTTAATTAATAGCATATAATATAATTAAGAATTTATAAATTTATATTTATATTTTAATTTAATTTATTTAAATACAATGGACAAATGCATTAGTTGTTCAATGATAATGACTTTTTCTTGAAAATCTCATTCTTATTTATAGACACATCAATACAATTTTTTTATTAATTTTATTTTGGTGCAACTTTTGAATTGAATTTAACTATGGTTACATGGATTGTGGTGCAAAAAGTGAATTTCAAATTTATAAATATTATTTTATTGGTTTAGCTATTATTTTATTATTTCCTTAGGAAGCACATTTTAAACCTCAAAATTCCCCTAATGATTCATATTCAGGGGATGATAGCGCTAAAAATAGTGTGTTCCAACATCAACAACAATGGAGATAATGTGGAGGAACAAAGGAAACAAGCTACATGAGAGATTGCAGCCATGGTTGAACAACTGGGGAAATGGTTAGTGCAGGAGGTAAACAATCATCTTGTGGTAGCAATGAATCACCTTTTTAGCATTAAGAAATATGTGGATTTGTTGTAGAAGAAAATGGAGCACTTGAATACCAAGCTGATAAAATTACACTTCAAGGGCAGCAACATCGAGGTCAGTGTGGAATCTGTGACAGTAGGCATGCTTAAGGAAGTTTCAAGATTGGAGAAATTTAACTTTCCAGAATTCAACCAGTTGGGGATGAAGGATAGACACATTGTGAGCTAGAAATGAGCACAGATCTCGAACGCCTTGAAAATTTGGTCCAAGAGGACCTCCCTCTAGAAGAAATGGAAGGCATTGGGTAGATTTTTATGTTTTTTATATATGGTGATATGATATGTCGTTCTGTGAAACACTCTGAGACCTTTTGGCGGAGTTATAGTTTAAATGATGTATGCAGAATAGTGGAAAATAAGATGGGTAGCAATACGCTCTATTATGAAACCACTCTAAAAATTTGTGAAGAAAAAGAAACTTTGAATGTAAGGAATCTAATCAATTTCTAGTTTTGATATACAAAAGTTACCAGTTTCTTTAAAAGAAAATTGCATTTTATATTATTAGATTTTATTAAGCTGTAAAGCATTACTATTTGAAAACAACTTTCCTAAATTGCTACTTGTATCATTGTGCATCCTTGATTAGCATCATTGTGCACCCTTGATTGATTTTGATGTTAGACAATTGAAATTGATTTTGATGTTAGACGATTGAAATAATTAAATTCTGTTATTTTTAATCAGTTATAGAGGAAAATTAAATTATGCTATTTTTAATTAGTTACAAAGGAAAATTAAGATGGTAAATATGGTAGTTACAATGGATGAGAGCGAGGGGAGTGGCCTGCAAACATCTCTTGGTAGTTCAAACAGAAATCCAATAGTCTTATAACTTCATACCCCTCCATGTTCAGCCAACTGCCTGTGTTTCCACAGGTCTTGGTAATTCCCTGCTTCCTTTCATCTAATTCACACAATTGTTTAAATATCAAGAAAAGCTACATCCATTTTTCTTTTGGATTCCTCTGTTTTCTAGAATATCCAAATATAGTGCTCTGCAACCTATGTTTTCCTCTTTGAATGTCTGGATGGAGCACTTGTTAGCCTATGGTCTCCTCTTAACAAGATGCTTTCAGCTAATAATTTAATTGATTCTTGAAAACCCTTGATCAGTGATATCCATTTCTAATATTAGTCTATATATATTATGCAGCATATATTCCTAGCGATCATGTGTTTGAACTTCTTGAATTGCAAACGAAGAAGATGACCAAGAGTATATTGAAGCGAGCTCTCAATATCTGTGATCGATATGGTGTAAAAGCATAAACCCATGTCGTCATTGGCGAGGGGAAGGAGAGGATATGTGAAGTCGTGGCTAAATTGAGGGCACATTTTCTGGTTGTGGGTACCCATGGACATGGCACTTTCATCAGGTATTTAATCACACTTGTCCTCAACATCTATGTTGTTCGGCCTAATTTCGATGATGAATTGTGTGTTTAATTAACTCGGTGGCGGTGTGATTGAAAATTTGCAGAGCAATCAAGGGAAGTGTGAGTGATCACTATAGTCGGAACGCTATGTGCCCTGTCGTGGTAGTCAACAAAAAAGTGGTTGAAGGGTAGAGAGAAGCGATTCGATCTTGTGCCTGTGGCTTCTTTCCATGGATGGAGGAAGGATTCTGAGCTTTTGGCACGCGGAAGGTTTTGTGAAGCTTGAGATTAAGAAGGATAGGATATGTGATGTCGCGGCCCTTTAAAAAACGTTTTCATTCTATAAATTCAACAATATTAATCTTTTTATGATGAGTTGGAGTATAGTTTGGTCTCACTTGCTTAATTGCAGGTAAGAATAATTGCTTCGCAAGATGGAAAACCTCTGGTCAAATGTGAAATGATATATTTTGTGTTAAAATCTATATTTTATAAGTTCCCACAAATATGACTACTATGGAGAATTTGTCATTCCTCATTAGAATTTTTCATTCCTCATTATGTTTTTTATGTTATACATTCTTAGATGAGGCTTTACCAGTGGGTATGTTTTCTATGTTATACATTTTATTTTAAAATATTGTTAGGAGGGGTAAATAATTTATTTCCCCATTAAGCTAGAGATTTAAAGATAATAGGGTAATTGACATTATGGATTGTGTGAATTTGAAGTGATGTTTATATAAATATTTTTTTTCTTTATCTAAGTGAGTTATAGCTTATTGAGAATATTTTAGTATTTTTCTGTATCAATGCTTCAAATTAAAAATCATTTGGACTATTTTTCCAACACTAATGTGTGGCAAATTCTGATATCTCTAGGGTAGACATTTTTTTAACAAAATCTTCTTGTAATTTGCTCAAAATGTTCGATTTCATGGAATATTTTCCTTCCTCCATGGAGTTCCTGCAAGACGAGGCTCCTCCTTTAACTGAGCCTCATGAATAGCAGACTCTTCTCTGGGAAAGGATTCATCTTAACTTCAGTAAGTTCAAGTAACCTTTACTTTCATTTTAATACCTTTATTGACAATATCTAATATCAACACGTTCAACATCATTTTAGCAAAATCTTATTGAAATTTAAACTAAAATGTTATATTTTCTGAAAAATAAATCTAATTAAAAATGAAACTTTAGAAATTTATTTTTAGCAATGGCACATTGTTTTTCACCCTAATCTCTTCAAATTTTAACTGCATTGGCTTCAATATTTACAGGTATACATTGTGTTTTTTTTTTAACTTTTAACTTAGATGAAACTCGTAAAAAGAAATGCTAAAAGTGATATGAAGGATTGTTTAAAAATGAGATCATCATAAAAAAGTTCTATTATGGGTAGGAGGACCCGTCAAATTTAACCCCCCCTGAAGCCACGTATTTTAAACCTTCACAATTTCGGAATAATTCTAGGTGGTGTTATTTTTTATTTTTTTACTTTATTCTTAGTTTTGTTTAATTAAGTATGAAAACATTTTCTTGAGAAGTAAGTAAATGATCTCTAATTATTTTATATTTTTATTTTTTTTATGAAAATTATGAAAACATTTCCTTAGAAATTAAGGAAATGATGATTCTACATATGTATATTTCTTTATGAAAATTATGAAATACAATTCTAGATATTTTTCATTTCTTGAAATGTATCTTTAAATACTTACGAATCTAGATTCTACAATTCCAAAAAAAATTCCAAAAAAATTAAAAAGTGATTTTATCATAAATAATAAAAAAACAAACAAAAAAAATTATGCGTTCAAAATTAACACACGGGTTACTTTTAATTCAAATAAAATATAACCTCAATCGCACACATAAATTTATCTGGAAAATTTTCAAAAATAAAATAGAATATTTTAACCAATTCCACTAAAATTTGTAAGGAAATGTATAACACTTTTAACACATAACATTAATATTATATAAAAAAACAAAATAATACAATCACAAAAGAACACTGAGTTTTAAAAAACTAACCCTATTTGAGGTTTTCGCCACTTCTACCTAATTTGATAACCAACATGGGAGGGAATTCCACATTGTGCTTCCAATATAAAAACATCCAATACCATCATAAAGTCTATTACTAATAATTTTATAGGTTATTACATTAACAAGCATGACATTTTAAGGAATAATCTTCCAAATCCAATGACAATCTTATCATTCATATGGACAAATTCTTAAATTTAAAAGAATTGCTCGACAAACATTTCAAGATTCCATACAAAACTTCCCAGTTACTGCAGGATCAAACAAAGGCAGAAACTCAGTAACGAAGTTGTCTGGTTACACAAGATATCTAAGTTATTACAGAATCAAATGTAGGCATAAATTAAGTAATGAAGTTGTCCAGTTACACAAGAGATCTATGATAATAAGTAATCTTTGAATAGACGCATACAAAATATTCACTGAATAAGGAAAAAATGGGATAGATTTAATTATCTGAGTCTTCACCACATTCCTTGTATCTAAATATCTGCAGTATGAAGAGTGAGTTATCCATCACCTCCCTTTCCTTTTAGCATTGGTGGCCTTAGGTTCCCATCTGGGTGCAGAGGAAACAATTCGAGCAATTCTCCCCTCTTTTCATATTCCGTTGAAATTGCTAGTCCCTGCTCATTAGATAAAATGTAGCTTAAATTAGAATTTGAACAATGTATTTTATAACTTTGAAAACTATAATATTAACAATGTATTTGAAAATTTTGAAAATTGGTTGCTGAATGGGGAAAATTCATGTGCATATATGTTTGAAATCAATAGTAAAAGCGAAGGAATTTGGATGTAAATGTAATATCTCACAGCTGAAGAGGAAAAGTATGTAACAAAAGAAATTATTTGATTTAACTTTTAACACTAAAGGCTCATTTTATTTCTTGAATAGGTTGGAAATCTAAGAAAGAAGAACTATCCTAGCCAATTATTTGACTTGGCTTTTCATTTTAATTGTATTTTTCTCAATGTTTTGGTAATCTGATAGATATGAACAAAGTTAATTGTTAACTGTTTAACTTTGTGCATATCCATCAAAATTCTGAGAACATTTCGAAACTTGAAATGAGTTATGCTCAAATCCCTTTAAAAACAACTTGGATCACTTTCTTACGCATTTAACAAAATATTTCCCTATTAATATCCAAATCATAGAAATTGAGAATCAATAATATACTTACTTCAGATAAAAATGTAGCTATATTCATCGAAGTCTCACAAGTAATGTTGCAAGTGGGGGCTGAACAGAGACAATGCAAAAAAATAACATTTTTTTAAGAAAATAGTTAAAATTATTGAAAAGCATAAACAACCAATGTAGAGTTTACCAGGGGTTGAAGGGGTGTAGGGTGGCCCCAAAGAGAGCTTTGTGATTTCCTTCTCATATTGAGAAGTCTCCTGCATGGAAATGTTTTGTTCTTTCTGTCTCTTGCTGCAGCGAGTGTTTTGAAATCAATAAAAACCACTCTTTTCTTCCACATATTTGTAGGGTTTGAGTAAACTCACAATATTTGTGACCTTATCTGGAGTAGGGTTAGTACAGACACATTTTGCGCATAATTCTTCCTGAAGCTTGTTATGCTTTTGGGTTGGATTCTTCCAGAAGCTTCTTATGACACATTTTGGGCATAATTCTTCCAGAAGCTTCTTATGCTTTTGGGTTGGATTCTTCCAAAAGCTTCTTATGCTTGTGGGTTGGATTCTTCCATAATATTCTTATGCTTTTGGGTTGGTCTCCAGCGAGGCAATACATTTGCTTCATTTCTTCACTCCGAACTTCTAATATGTGGATATCCAGTATTAAGAAAGCCTGAACAATTTTGTTGTGACGAACTTCAAGATTTGACATCTATGGGTGGAGGGAAGGAACGAGGTGCCATACTTCTTTATATTTCCTTACTAAAAGATAATAAAAACCCCAAATCAACCAAAACTAACTTTCTATTGACTTATAACATATAGTCGATATATATAAGAAGTTTCAATAGCTATATGAGCAAGAAGTGGATGATTTTAAATGATTTTTCTGGGGCAACATTAAGAATCTGAAATTGGACTCATGATAAATTCTTTAATTAATGAGGGTATGTGGTAAGAAAATCGTGTATCAATGTACTTTCCTTTCAATTTTTTTTTTCCTAGTAACTTGTATAACCAATGAAATGTTTTAAAACATTTTTTTCCTTATTTTAAAATTGATAATTATTGTATTTTTTTTTTTTTTAATTTCTAGAAATTTGTATAACCATGCAATATTTTAAAACATTTTTTTCTTATTTTAAAATTGGTATTAGGTTTTTTCATTTTAAAATTGATATTAGAGTAAATTATTTGATTGTAATTTTGATAATATAATTTAATAAGTACATTGAGTGAGATTCACAATATCCACTTATTTATAAATATAAAAAATAAAATAAAAGTGTAATTTATTTATATTTGTATTTATAATTAATCCAAAAAATTTATTATCAATATAAATCTATTTATATATGAGATAATGTAATAATAATTTTTTTTCTCTATATTCTTAATCAAATATGAAATAATATATATATATATATATATATATATATATATATATATATATATATATATATATATATATATATATATATATATCCAACTTATAAATTCCAAGTCTAATTCATAAATTTCATAAGTATGCGATTCCTTCTCATGGTGTTTGGCTCTTAGCATAGTACCTAATATTTCTTATAGAATTACACTCATTTTCATATTTAAAACCATTCCACCTACAACCTAAATTTTTTAATCAACCAAATAAAAGTGATTATTTATGCCTATAATCCTTTCTTTCAATATTTACTACCATCCATGAGGTGTTCTCAGAATAATATTAACAAACTAATAATTCAATCATTTTTAGTTGTTAATCATACTCAATTAAATGGAACTACGTTTCAATGTACATGTGTTACTTAGCATACTTACCATTACAAGATGAAACTAAATATTTATTCCAATAAACCTATATGTCGATACTCATGATCACAGCTACTCAATCCATTCGTGTCGCTTGATTTCAAAATCATACATTTCTATATCATGTATTCCACCATCATCAATTGGAAGGTCTAACCAATACCTCAATACATCATCTAGTCACCCCCCATATGTACCTTGAACATACTACAAGGAAATTACTTTCTCTACTATATATTACCTTAGGAATCCTCTCCTTTATAGGTGCTCCTCACTGTTGTGAGAAGGTTATAGTCTGGTAAATATAAACGGAGACAAGTGGACATTTGTATGCTAGTACTATGTTCTTTCATATCCATCAACGATATGGTTCTCACACATTAGCTCTCTTGGAATTCACTATCATGTGTTATATGTATAAATTTGAATAATCGATATATTGTTCACGAGTTCTCGAGATCACACTATTTTAACTTCATGCACAATACATAATCTCTTCTACCATTTATCATTAATTGCCGAAATAAAAACAATCGCATGCGCACATTAAAACCATAAACAATCACACATATGAAGACAATATTTTATGGGAAAGCTTAAAGCTGAAAACCCCCAACTATCTGTATATTATATGTCATAGATATCATGTAACAATAATTATACAAATCTCCTCACAAAGCTCTCAGTACAATCTCCAATTGCTACACACTAATCAAGCCCGATCTAGAAAATCACATGCTCCAATCTCTGCCACCTGATAGCCTGCCTCTACTGCGCAACAACTGCTGAAGAATGGCTCTGAATGAACTCGAATTGGTCCATCCTTGCTCACGCAATCCTCATTGGCATCTCCAATCACTGGTTATTGCAAATCATGCAACAGTATAGTCACAACTGATAGTCACACTGCTCTTTCACCTACCTCTTCACTGGTCTCCACTGAAACTGTCCATGCACTGTAGTTAACTGATGTATTCTTTAGTTGATTAATGAGTTAATAATTAGTGAATTAATTAATAATTAATTCACACCACTCTCACTAGTGTATCAATCGGTTAGACTAGATACAACTAGCTCAACTATGTTTAACTCAGTTAAACTGAACACAACTCCATCAACTAGCTCAATAACTCCACCAAACTCTGTCACATGAGTTCTAACTGAAGTATCCATGCAATAGCTCCACTTAACCCTCAGGAATAGCGTAATTCCTTTTGTCAGCTCTTGTGCCACATTTTTTCACTTAACTGAAGTTCTCCAAGAGAATAAGATAATGTTTATAGTCCAAATATTATTAAGAGCTAATAATATTTGACATATCTATTTTTAGACTTGCAATCTAAAAATAGATTCCACCCAATATGTCTAAAAATATAAGTCCATTTATTTTTCCAACTTGACCAACCATCCACAAATAGCATCCTGCAACTCATAGAATATGATCGACATGTCTAAAAATAGACATAGTCTGAAAATAGACTTGCGCCAAAAATAGCCTGCGGGCCCACTTAGTGAAGGCGACTTCTTTCCACTAAGCTCATCATCTTGTTGCAATCTCAACATTATAAAAATTCATAACATGATTTTGTTACCCATTCACTCATTATAAGTGAATCAATTATGAGATACTAATTCATGGTTGAATCAAAAGGATTATAAAAATCTTGTCATACCAAAAGCTTCTTCATTCATCATATCCAACCTAGGTATCATTATCATACATGCATTCAATCATAAACAAATAAATGAATATATAAAGTATGCATAAAGTAATTCTTACTCCAATCATTACAAGTCATATATATTTGCATGATTAATTTTCATATTTGGATAGTTTCCTTCAGCATTCCTGATGTTAACTGATCATTTAATGTCTCGTGGGAACTTAGATGATCCCTTAATCAAGCTCTTGACAAGCATCCTATCATCTTTATCCCTTTCACAAGGTTTTATATCATAGGCTACTTGATCATCAACATTTTCAACCATCGTTGAGATTTTTTTTTGGAATAAACTATGCGTCAATATTTGAAATGTCCAATGTTTCGAGTGGACACTCCACCCATCATCAAGGAAGAAAAAAGAAATAAAATATGAGGTGGGTTTAGTAATGAAAAAATAATATAAAGGTTACAAAAAGGAGTTAACCATGAAATAAGAAAATGGGTTCCAAGGAATGGAAAAGATCTTTAAATAATATAAAGAATAAAATATACCTTCGGAAAAATTTGAGGCATAAATTATTAAGAAGCCAACGAAGACAAATATTTATAAACTAATTAAAGTTTTCAAAAAAATATTAAAATATGGATTAAAATATTAAAATAATTATTTTTAAATTCAAGGTATTTTAGATTCATCAAAATTGTTTCAACAAGCGATGCGCTTTGCTAAAACAATGTGGAAACAATTTCATGTTTTGGAGAATCCACTAGAATATGGTGCGATAACAAGATTATGGAATATTTTAGATGCTAGCTAATACTTACAAGAAAAAATATCCTAATATTTCAAATTAGAATATTTGTGTCAAACCATGATTTTGTGATCAATAGAGGATGAGAGGATGTTTAGTGCACTATCATATTTGAAGTCAAATTTGAGGAACAAAATTGATAAACATATGGATATATGCCTAAAATTATATGTAACAAAGTATGACATTAACTATTTTCCATATGAAAGAGCACTAGCTCTTTGGCAATCATATTGCGATAGAAGGGGCAAAGACAATACAACTAAATTCTCTAATAAAATTCATATGCAACATGATATTTTGGAGGATCAAAATTACAGTTCATGTGGAGAAGTTTTTGTTCAGAATGAAGCAAATGATGACAAAATTGAGAAGTGGAAAATTGATATACCACAATATTTTATCTATTCCAATATATATGAAGTCCCAAAGGACACTTATTTTGGTATACATGTTCCATAAGTTGTGTAAGAAAAATTGAATGAAATAGTACAAATGAGGTGATTCCTTTTATTTGATTAAATTTGTTGTTCCTCTTTTTTTGGTGCAGTTTCTAAATTATTTATCACAACAACATTACTAGTAATATATGCCAATTTGACATTGCATTTGAGGTAATAAAATGTTATAAACTTTCTATTCTTTATTGTAATATTGAATTCATATTTCCTTGCTGCAATGTTTTTTAAGATTGATGTCTTGATAATTAACTATTACTTTATCCCTTTCTTGTATGTGATAGAAAATGAAGCAATAATTTTATGAGGTGAGGATCTATATTTTGACATAGGTAGTGTCCTTGTTTTAAAGGATAAATAATTACTTTAACAAGGCTTTTACTAAGTAAGAATGGATTCATTTCAATTAGATGAGTTTTTTTTGTAGCTCTAATATCTTGGTCACTCTTAATGGTTTGTTTGTTTGTTGCATTTGGATCATTTTTCCAATTTTGAAAATTTGGGTTTATTTTGGTTAAAAATTACGATCTCTTAAACTATTCTAGTTTTTATTTTATGTTTAATTAATCCTTTTGTTAAGGCATGATTTGTTTTATTTTATTTTATTGATTTAAGGAGTTTAGTTAAAGTTAAAGACCTTTGTTGAGTAAAAATATATTTTGTTTGTTTTTTTGTCATGTTCATTTGAGACTGATATGGTATTAGGATTAATATATGACTTCATTTATTATCTAGGCATTCAATATGTTTTCCATAAGTATTAATATTTTATTTATATATTTTACTATCAAAGTATATGTTTTATTTTATTTTTATTTTTATTTCCTCTCACGTTGTGGTGCCACAAAAGAATGTTCACCTTTTAGAATCTACTATTTTATTTTATATTTTCTTTAAAAATACTTATTGTTTGTTAAGAGAGGAAAATGAGCTCTGCTTAGTTAAGTGAAGAAAAAAATGGTCCATGCACTAGGATCCTATGTGTTCATCATAGAAGTCATATTATCATGAGAAGGACATTCATCTAATGCAATTATACTTTTATACCAATACAAAAAAACATCACATGTAATTAGTTGAGAACGATAGATTGTTTAGTGTAGTACTATTCTTGAAATGAAAAGCCCCTTGATGATCATTGTTTTGTGACATATTATTCCAAGTAATGAACATGCATAGAATATTTTTTATATTTGTGTTAGATTTTTTAACTCACCCATTGTAGATTTTTAATGAGTTTGTGTTATTACCTTTTTTTTCATCATGTAGGAAATTAAGTTTCAATGCATATTCATCTTCCGTTCATTCTCATTTTTTATTTTCTGCGATTTCAAATAATTTTTTACCAAGTCAACATTATTAGAGTTGTTAATTGTAGAATAAATTGCAACAACTACTACAATAGTTATGATCCAAAAGTAGGTGAAAAACCTACATATTATGATGAAACAAAATATTTTAAACTTGTTGGTTTATTTGAACTTGAGGAATTAGAGAATTATATACCTTTTAGAAAAGTGATGTATAAGAAAACAAAAAAAAATTATGTAAATATTCATGATTTTGATATATCTATTCATAGACCTTATTTTCATGTGAAGCCTATAGAATATGAATTACATAGAATATGGCAGGGTTATCTAGATGCGTAAAGACCAAGTTTGAGCAAAATAATTTATTTGGTTCAACATCACATGCCTTTGGGGGTGCCTTTCCAATTAATTTCCCCTTGGGATGTGATAAGACATTTGTGGTAAAACATAATAAAGACATGAAAAAATATTTTCAATAGTGTATAACAAGAACCTAGAGCAACATTACCCATGGTTTTTCTTTTCCAAAACATGGAAAATTGTATATCATAGTTTTTACATAAATATTTTTCCTATTATTACATATGTTTCTATACATTGGTAGCGAATCACTAATATTTTACAATGTTTTCTAATTTTTTAGAAGATTAATCAATAATTTTGAATACTTTATAACCTAGTGAAAAATTTTCCAATATTCAAGAAAATATTATAATTTAGTGAAAGATTCGCCAAAAAATTATATATGTATGTTATATTAATGAAAAAATGGCCTATAAATTTTTCTGTATACCTTGGGGATTCGCCCATTTATTATACATATAAATTTAGGGGGTTTCTTAAAATTTTATTTGATGTGAGTGTAAGAGGCACTCCCCCTCCTCTAGATCTTTGGGCTCATTCTTTTGGATCTTGGTGGTGGCAATGGTGGAACTAGGCTCTGCATAAATAATATACTTCCCTTTTTCATTCCCCTTATCAGGTTCTGACTCAAAGTTGGAGCATGCATCCAATTCAGAAGCCTTCATCTCGACCATGAGTGTCTTCTTGGCCCAAAACTCACTCGTGTTTTCAGTGGAGCTATTATGGCACTCACACAAATTTTCCATATCCTTCTTTGTATTCATGGTGTTGTTATTTGCTTTCAACTTTGATGGGTTGCCTTGGGTTTCTTGCCTTGTATCTTCCCTTTGTTCTGCAGTTTGGGAGCGCCTTTTCCTTGCTTCAGATTCGTAGATCCAAATTCTTGCTTCTTCTGTTTCTCGAGGACCTCCTAAAGAAATATTTTGAAAGGATATCCTAATACACCGTCTTTATTTTCTTCCACCATGGGATTCCTTCATGGTTTTTGAGGCAGATCTTGAAAAGGTTAAACCAGATTGAGCCCTAACTCCTTATAACCTAACCTTGTTGGGGACATGCAAATAAAAACCGAGAAATAGAAAATTAATTTGATACCACTGATACGAAATTATGCAGAAACATGATAGAATACATATATAAACAAAAACACATAAGGTCAGCATAAATAAAAATTCATTTCATTAATATCAAAGAACTGCAATATGCTTACATACATAATGGAAATAAACTAGCTCAGGGGATGGTTGCTTATCTCTAAGAAGAGATGTGGCAGATACATGCCTTTGAACTATGTTGCAATGATTCTCAAGGGCCTTTTTATTATTTAACAATAATGGAAAACCTTAAACAACCAAAACCCTAACCCTAGGAGATGGAACATCAAGAGTTTGTGGGCCCCGTTGGGGTTAGTTGGGCACCCAACTTCTCGAGGTCGTAACTTGGTCATATTATCTCTATTTGACGCATACGATGCATTTTATGAAATATATCTATAATTAATACAAGATTTTATGCAAGCCCCTCCCTACAACTATGGTCCCACTATGGACCTTAAAAAAATTATGTTTAGGGAGAAAAAATGCTCCAGAAGTTTAGGACCCAAAAAACTGCTAAAAATAGTAAATGTTGTTATAAATAAGGAAACTAATGAAACCGGCTGGTGGTATAGGTGGAATAGGTGGGTGGCCACCAATATCCACCTGGATCACATCCCATGGCTGGAATTTGTCACTGAGTTTCCAAATTAACATGAATGTCCCCAAAAAAATCATAAAGGGAAAAATGGCGCGACATATGAGGGTTTATTTTACTATGATGCAAAATATTCTAGAAACATGAGAATATGGACTCATAATGGGATATCCTATAGAAATAATATGACAAAATATCTAGGAGAAATTTTGTACCTTTTGCAATCAATTCGACCTCCCTTTGGCTTGCTCGAACCCTCTCACTAGAAACTCAGAGTGCTAGAATTCGCACTACCTAGCATGGGAAATTTGTAAATCCTACTACTTAGATAAAAATAAGTCGCATTTCCTCCCTCTACCTTTTTAAATTACTTGCTATGCTCTCTAGGTGATCTCCCTACCTTCAGAAACTCAAAAACCCTCTTTTTGGTATTTGCACTAGGTTTTCTAGTTGTTCACACTGGCTATTCAACCTCTTTGTATAACAATTTTTCCCTCCCTTTTCTTACTTCTTGGCCACTGGAAAAATGTTGGGAAACTCTCCAGAAATCTCTTATCTTTCTCCCTCAGTCACTGATGCTATCCTTCTCTATCTCGAACTCTCCTCCTTGTTGGATCATGACAACTAGATAGCGTGATCTTGCAAGGTAACTCGATCCCCTCTTGTGTCTTTCTTCATCCCATCAAATCGCTCTTATAATCTCTCATTGGAGCTTCAACAACCATAAATATATCCTCAACAATGGATAATATCATATTAGACTTGATCCAAGTCATTTTCCAAAAGTCTCTAGAGCATAAGTCTATCTCCTTAGTTAATTCACTTTAATTAACCATTTTTCCTAAGTTAGACCTACAAAATATTTAAATGATGGAAAATTAGTTTAATTAAGGTGTTTCACAAGCTTATTTCATGAAACATTTCCTGGGTTTTGGATTTCTCATGTTCATTATCCTCTTAGGCACAAATTGAGACTAGACCACCTCGTTGGAAAATAGGGCACAACCAAGGGGGGTGGGGGTGAATCAATATTGTAGATATTTTACCAATTTAAGACTTGCTTCCACTTATTCAATAATATTATAACACCATAAATTATTTATTCACACAAGCATGACATGAAACAATATTAGTAATAGAAGGAAGAAACAAATTATTCAACCTTCTCTTCAATTCCTTCACAAGGAAAGCTACAACTTGTTGTTACAAATTTCTCTAACTACAACTAGCAAGAAGCTACAAATCCAATATTTATCAACTACAATTGAATGGAGCTACAACACCAAATATTTACCAGCTCCTATTGGTAAATATTTGATTACTAAGAAATACATCATCACACCAACACCCTCAAACCAACTCGCGCTATGCTATGACACACTTGCATAATTCCTTAATTGATTTTTCTTATAAATAATTTGGCTTGATAATTTTGGCCTCTTTTATTTTATCTTCACTTTTATCTTTGCATGAGCCCTTAAATTTGTCTTTCTTCTATTCACAATGTCTTCTACATTTTTTCTTTAAGTTGTCATACCCTAATCACATATTTTTACAAGTTAAATTAATCAAAACTGCTTATTCTAGCAATATAGAACTTTTACAAGGCTTAGCTACAGTTTTAATTCCAGTTCCAACTTTAGTTTTCCACTATATTTGGGAAAAATGCCAAATATTCCGCTTAGCTTATCCATGTTGCCAAAAATTTCCTTTATCCCCTTTTGTGTTGGCTCCTTGTCTCATTTTTTCCATAAAGCCTCGTGTCGTGACCTATTCTTTAGTCTTCTAGGCGCTTAACCAATTTTAAGCCTCAGAGGGACAATTTTCTTTATAAATTACTCTACACCATTGGTCGTTATTACTGCATAAAACCCGTGCCTCAACACTTGGCCCCCAATACCTTTATCCTGATGCAAATAGCTTGTCCCACTTTTAAAACTTTTGGGCTCCATTAAGTAGGATGAACTGTCAGTGGGGTCCTCCTAGTTCCTTTTTCATTGGTTGTGATTTACAATCACACCTTCCTTGTCATTCCCATGCCTGTCTCCCAATGCTTCTACTTTGTGCCTTCAAAATTCCTTCGGCATGTACCTTGCGGGATTAGTTGTCTATGGGGTCCTCCTGTTGCACTTGTAAGCCAATCACTACACACGTGGGATGAGTTGGTTTTTTCAACAATAACATTAGCCTGATGCCTAATCAACGCCATACTGATGCCTAATCAGTGCCATAGACTTCTATTCACTGCTTCAAATTCTTTAGAGGTCCTGCCAATGAGATGATGCCATACTAGCATCACTCATGTCATGTGTCACTTCCAGAGTGGTCCACTTGTCACCTGGAAATGACCCACTTAGGTATTTTAAAATGCCAAAAACACCTTCCACGTGTCCATCTCTCATTAGGCCACGTCATTGCTAATGTCATCATCCACCTGTGCACCTTCGTCATCCCTGCAAGCCAATCGAATTGTGCCACCTGTCTGCTGGCAAAGGAGAGAGAAAGGGTCCATGAAACCTTGGCTTTTCACGATTTTCCCTTTATAAAAAAATACAAGTCTTGACTTGTCACCTACTGCCATGTTTCCCGATGCATTCAGAAAATTTCCTATGGTTTGTGCGGGCCCCCTCAGGTTTTCTATGGTTTTAAAAAGGGGGTTGTGTAGTTAACCTCCACTATTGATCTCCATAGAAGGTCTGGGAAAAAACACCCATTGCGTGACCCCCATGTACATTAATGCTCGGACTTGCTGACCCCCACACACTTCTCTTGATGCCTTGATGGGGACACATGGGGCTCGATCTGCCATAGAACATGCACACTATTTAAATTTTAGCTTACATCATCCTGATTGTTCCCTTAAGTGGTCCTCAATATTTCTCCAAGGTGCACTCGTTGGGATACCTCTGTCAGGCTAAGTTGTGAGGTGAGCTTCACCTTTAGTTAATGACCATGCTCCTCACTAATGTGTTGTCGCTCCAAGTTAGCTTGATCCTTTGGATAGAAGCTCTGTTGTGTTTGGCTATGTGACAAAACTAAACATGCTCTAGAAGGTTCTTTAAACACTTTATCTCTACAAGGTTTTACTTTTGGGGTCATTATCTTTGACTGAGCATAAATTCTGATCCAGGAGGCCATTTCTAGACTTCCACTTCCACATACCACTAGAAAAATATTTCAGAGATATATCCATATAATTGAGTTAAACTAGTGTTTGAGGCTATTTTCTATACAAGAAATAGCTCCAAATAGTTTGCACCATTATTGCTTGCCTCACCATTCTCCTTGCAACCCCTTTTCCCCCATCTTCTTTTCCTTGGCCACCAATGATTTTCTTTTGCTATTAATGACAACACATTTCTAAAATTCTCCCCTTTTTCATTGATGGCAACACCATTATCATACAAAACATCTTCATGAAGATATACCACCTATGGTTGTCCCAAAATTTTCCTTTGGATGCATAGCAACACCATTATCATACAAAACATCTTCATGAAGATATACCACCTATGGTTGTCCCAAAATTTTCCTTTGGATGCATATCACTCCTTTTACTGATGCTCCCCCTAAAATTCACTTCTCTTATGCTGATTTGTTGTTGTTAATCATGCACCATGACATCTCCTTGATTTTTTTTATCAATAATACCTATCCCCTTTTGATATCAATGGAAAATACATCGACATGCTCTCCCTGCAACCTTACTCCCCCTGTCAATGACCTTCCTTTGTCTTGTTGAGCTTGTGGACCTAACAACTCCTTCTGATATGCTAAAGGTGTATCAACTTCCTTTATTCCTCTTGAAGGAAGAGCTAGTGCAAGGAGGCAAAAGGAATAATCCCCAGTATTTTCCTCAAGTACTCAAATTGTTCTCTAGGGAGAGGTTTGATGAAAATATTAGCAACTTGTTCTTTAGTAGGTACATACTCTAGCTCAGAGAAAATTTTAAGAACCCCCCGCCCCCCGAAATTATATGTATAATAAATGGGTGAATCCCCATGGTACATATAAAAATGTATAGGCTATTTTTTCAATTATATAATATCTATATATAAATTTTTGGCGAATCTTTTATTGAATTATAATTTTTTGTTAAATATTGGCAATTTTTTCACTAAATTATAAAACATTGTAAAGTCAATACAAATAGTGTTACTTCTCAACATAGTGTTTTGGTGGCTAAGTTAGTGATGCTATGTTCAAAGTGTTCAACACCTTCACAAGTTATATTTTGTCACTGGGAGAGATCAATGCAACATCTTGGAAAAGTTCAAAGGACCATTAATTTATGTGAAATTGTTTCCCTACCCACTTGTTTCAAGTTTTGGGCTTGCTCATTTTTAGGAGCATTTTCTCCACTTATTGAGTTGTAGTAGGGCTAGTTTGGTGACATTTGGGTGGAAATTAGGTTGATTAGGAGTTATTTTTTTTAGATATCAAACCCTTATTGTGACTAGTACTAAAAATTAGTGTAGGGGTCAAATTATTCCACCAAATAACCATTGATAATTAAATTAAAATTTTAAAAACCCTATTCTAAAAAATACATTTATAAAGATAATAATTAACACATAATATTAAAAATATTTATTATTATTCTGTAAATAATAATAAATAAATAATTAAAAACCTTTATTATTTTTTGTTTATTATTTTTTAATATTTACAACAATAGATAGAATGCTATATGGCGTATGTAATTTTTTCAATAAACCATATATTAAAATAAATAATCCTTCAATATAAACCTTATTAATTAAAATTTCATAATAATTATTATAGTTATATAATTTTTTTTTATTAATTATATAAAGTATTACTTATATTTTGTATGTTTTTATTTATATTCTATTTTATATTGAGTTATATAAATAATATGGTTATAATGTCAAAATAATATTTTGAGTTATATAAAAATACCATTTTAATAATACCTAATGTATTTAGGTAAAAATTTGGGCAAGGCACGAGTAGGAGGGGTGATCTACAACTTCAATGGAATAATTGAAACAATGTATGCATGGAGCTTTGGGAAGACAAACAAGTTGAGGTCTTATCACTCTGTCAAGGTCTCAAGATAGCTTTAACCCAAGGTATACGTCAACTAAGTATTGTTGAAGATTCAATGATCACCATTCATAGATGCTCCAAGATCAGGGAACAAATAGAGTCAGATCTATCCCCTATGTTCCTCTGAATAGGGATTATTCTAAGTCAGCTCGAGGATTATAACCTTTTCCATGTGATTATAACCTTAAGTCGATGGATGAATCAGTTAATGCTAAGAGTCCATTAGGGGAATTTTGAGGTCTAAAATGGGCCTCCTAAGGAAAGTGTACAATCAAAATTCACTTTATGAGAACTAATCACATTTTAGGGGATGACATCATCCCTAATGGTTGATGTGTCATTGCTTGAGTTAAAGGTACTTACCTGTCACATTCTCAATGGTGGACAAAAACTCATGGTTAACCATGGTAGTGCTCTAAATACTTTTAAAGCCAAAGTAAAGTACTCATAATAAATGTCATTTCACACTTTTTGAATAAAAATATATTATTGTCATTTCATATTTTTTGAAAGAAACAATGCATATACATATACATTTATTATATTATATTATATTATATTATTTTATTTTTATATAGTATATTAATTACATGTTATTTTACAATTTAAATAATATAAATTTTAATTAATAGCATATAATATAATTTATAATTTATAAATTTATATTTATATTTTAATTTAATTTATTTAAATACAAAGGACAAATGCATTAGTTGTTCAATGATAATGACTTTTTCTTGAAAATCGCATTCGTATTTATAGACACATCAATACAATTTTTTTATTAATTTTATTTTGGTACAACTTTTGAATTGAATTTAACTATGGTTACATGGATTGTGGTGCAAAAAGTGAATTTCAAATTTATAAATATTATTTTATTGGTTTAGCTATTATTTTATTATTTCCTTAGGAAGCCCATTTTAAACCTCAAAATTCTCCTAATGATTCGTATTCAGGGGATGATAGCACTAAAAATAGTGTGTTCCAACATCAACAACAATGGAGATAATGTGGAGGAACAAAGGAAACAAGCTACATGAGAGATTGCAGTGATGGTTGAACAACTGGGGAAATGGTTAGTGCAGGAGGTAAACAATCATCTTGTGGTAGCAATGAATCACCTTTTTAGCATTAAGAAGTACGTGGATTTGTTCTAGAAGAAAATGGAGCACTTGAATACCAAGCTGATAAAATTACACTTCAAGGGCGGCAACATCGAGGTCAATGTGGAATCTGCGACAGTAGGCATGCTTAAGGAAGTTTTCAAGATTGGAGAAATTTAACTTTCCAGAATTCAACCAGTTGGGGATGAAGGATAGACACATTGTGAGCTAGAAATGAGCACAGATCTCGAACGCCTTGAAAATTTGGTCCAAGAGGACCTCCCTCTAGAAGAAATGGAAGGCATTAGGTAGATTTTTCCGTTTTTTATATATGGTGATATGATATGTCGTTCTATGAAACTCTCTGAGACGTTTTGGCGGAGTTATAGTTTAAATGATGTATGCAGAATTGTGGAAAATAAGATGGGTAGCAATACGCTCTATTATGAAACCACTCTAAAAATTTGTGAAGAAAAGTAAACTTTGAATGTAAGGAACCTAGTCAGTTTCTAGTTTTGATATACAAAAGTTACCAGTTTCTTTAAAAGAAAATTGCATTTTATATTATTAGATTTTATTAAGTTGTAAAGCGTTACTATTTGAAAACAACTTTCCTAAACTACTACTTGTATCATTGTGCATCCTTGATTAGCATCATTGTGCACCCTTGATTGATTTTGATGTTAGATGATTGAAATTGATTTTGATGTTAGGCGATTGAAATAATTAAATTCTGTTATTTTTAATCAGTTATAGAGGAAAATTAAATTATGCTATTTTTAATTAGTTACAGAGAAAAATTAAGATGGTAAATATGGTGGTTACAATGGATGAGAGCGAGGGGAGTGGCCTGCAAACATCTCTTGGTAGCTCAAACAGAAATCCAATAGTCTTATAACTTCATACCCCTCCATGTTCAGCCAACTGCCTGTGTTTCCACGAGTCTTGGTAATTGCCTACTTCCTTTCATCTAATTCACACAATTGTTTAAATATCAAGAAAAGTTACATCCATTTTTCTTTTGGATTCTTCTGTTTTCTGGAATATCCCAATATAATGCTCTGCAACCTATGTTTTCCTCTTTGAATGTCTAGATAGAGCACTTGTTAACCTATGGTCTCCTCTTAACAAGATGCTTTCAGCTAATAATTTAATTGATTCTTGAAAACCCTTGATCAGTCATATCCATTTCTAATATTAGTCTATATATATTATGCAGCATATATTCCTAGCGATCATGTGTTTTAACTTCTTGAATTGCAAACGAAGAAGACGACCAAGAGTATATTGAAGCGAGCTCTCAATATCTGTGATCGATATGGTGTAAAATCAGAAACCCATGTCGTCATTGGCGAGGCCAAGGAGAGGATATGTGAAGTCGTGGCTAAATTGAGGGCACATTTTCTGGTTGTGGGTACCCATGGACATGGCACTTTCATCAGGTATTTAATCACACTTGTCCTCAACATTTATGTTGTTCGGCCTAATTTTGATGATGAATTGCATGTTTAATTAACTTGGTGGCAGTGTGATTGAAAATTTCCAGAGCAATCAAGGGAAGTGTGAGTGATCACTGTAGTCGGAACCCTACGTGCCCTGTCGTGGTAGTCAACAAAAAAAGTGGTTGAAGGGTAAAGAGGAGCGATTCGATCTTGTGCCTGTGGCTTCTTTCCATGGATGGAGGAAGGATTCTGAGCTTTTGGCACGCGGAAGGTTTTGTGAAGCTTGAGATTAAGAGGATATGTGATGTCGCGGCCCTTTAAAAAACGTTTTCATTCTATAAATTCAACAATATTAATCTTTTTATGATGAGTTGGAGTATAGTTTGGTCTCACTTGCTTAATTGCAGGTAAGAATAATTGCTTCGCAAGGTGGAAAACCTCTGGTCAAATGTGAAATGATATATTTTGTGTTAAAAGATATATTTTATAAGTTCCCACAGATATGACTACTATGGAGAATTTGTCATTCCTCATTATCATTATCATTGCAGGAAGATTATGGAAATAAAGCTGTTGAATTAATCACCCTCTAGTTACAAGGTACAAGTAACTCCTCCAATTGGTGTGTAACTTCTCCTTAATCTCGGCAAGTATCATTGTCTCGGCTTTAACTATGGGGAATGGTTATTGATCCTTGATTCCAAGTTAGGTGAAATATAGACACCTGAAGGTTAGATAGCTTGCAATTAATAATAATAATATAAAAATGAATAAAATTGGAAACTTGGAATATTTTACCAAATACATTCCATTTGTTTTTGGTTTTGTTGGAATGCATGGCATAACTATTCTCATCGGTTGAGAAATCATCTAATTACGTTGGGATGTTAATGATAATCTAATTATGCCAATGAATATCATCTAATTATGTTGGGATATTAGTGATAATCTATTTTGTAGCTATCTCCATTTTACTATTAGATTATAATATAAAATTTCACTTTAAAGTGGAACTTGTCCACTTTAGAGTGGGACTTATGAAATTTAGATTACACATATAATAATATAAATTCTCATCTTACATTGGGATTTATGGGTTTATTGAGTTTTTTTGGTTTACATATATAATACATATATTTTGTTTTTTTGAAATTGTTTTCTTTTAAACATTAATATTATTTTATAAAAAGATAATTGATTAAAAAAAGGAATGCAAGTTCTAATATATTATGTTATTCTTACTAATAAAACATTTTATGATACTTCTATTGATAAAAGATAATTAATTAATTTTTTGAATCTTTTTATTTAAAATTTATATTTATTCAAAATGTAAAATATAAGATAAAGATTAACTTGATTGAATTTAGCAATGTCACTGAAAATTTGAGATCTCAGTTTTAACAAATATCATGTTATCACAATGAAAAAAGATATTAAGCTAAATATTCAAGGTTTTGATGTATATGATGATGGTCGTTTAGAGTTATTGTGACATTTTTTGGGGTTATACTTAATTTTGCAAATCGGTTCCATGGTGCAATTGCTAGCTAAATTCATTTTTATATCACTTGTCATTTTAATTATAAAAATAATTAAATAAGTATGTGCAAATACATTTTTTAACTAATGATATAATACAAAGAAAATTAGACATATCAATTTAGAACATGACATTGAAAAATATTTAGATATATAATTTTTTTTAAATAAATTGGAAAATCACTAAAAAAAAATTGAGATTTTTTAATTAATTTGTTAAAAAAGAAAACTTACCTTACTAATGGGTCCGAGGCAGCTCCCCAACGAAAATGTTTTGGTCCTTAATTTCCGGTGGGCGGTGGCCTTGACCTACATTTGTCTATAGTTTTACACATGGTTTTTTGAGATGCGTGGGTTTCGGCCCTGGTATTTTTAGATCCCGGTCAAGGGAACTATGGTTATGTTCTAATCCAAGGTTAATGGATTAGGGTTTATGTATTCTTCGGCATGTATATATATGTTTTGTAACACTAAAAGGAAAATAATGAAAAATCAAGCTGGTCGTCTCGATTTGGGATCCAGGGAAATAAATTTTTGTTAATTTGTTTTATGTTTTATGCTCTTGTTACTGTTTATTTTCTATCTTTAAGATTTGTTTGTAGATAATTTATGTAGAGAGTTAAAACCTACATTTGATATCAGAGCAGTTTCTGCTTCAGGGATGCCTTTTTTGCCGAGGGTTTTTGCTCGGACACAGGTAGACCCTATTCAATGGGAGATCTATGAATCGATTCTTGTGGTGAAAGAAGATGGTGATCGGTGGAAAGATAGAGATCGAAAATTTTAATGGTCAGAGTTTTGAGTTATGGAATTTCAAGACGGAGGATCTGCTGGTGGATAAAGATCAGTGGATTGCGGCAGATCCGGGTACTAAACCAACGACAATGTCAAATGAAGACTGGAAGAAACTAGATCGGAAGGCTTAGAGAACAATACGGTTGTGTGTCTCAGATTCAGTATTGTTGAATGTATCTGGGGAAGCTACGGTGAAGAATTTGTGGGAAAAACTTAGGACTTTGTACCAATCTAAGTCTCTGGTGAATAAGTTGTTCCTGCGGAAAAAGCTGTATAACCTGAGGATGAAGGACGGGGGGCACAAGAGTGACAAAACATAAAGACACCTTGTCTTGTAGTAGAGATTGGCTATCATCATGATATAAAATATTGGGTGAATATAAGTGCATCGGTTTGTTGTGTTCTCTACCAGACTCGTGGGATAGTCTAGTTATTGCAATAGGTAGCAATACAACTACCTTGAATTTTGATGACATTGTCTTAGCCTTGCTGTCGGAGGAAATGAGACGGAGAAATATGGAGGGTCAGAATGGAGATGCCTTATCTGTACGAGGAAGGTCCTAAAACAGAAACACGAATAAGGTTTTGAGTGGGAGATCTAAATCTAGAGGGAGATCTAAATCTCCTGGAAAGTTTGTAAAGGTATGCTGGAAATGCGAAAAGGAAGGGCACTACAAAAGGGAGTGCAGATCTAAAGCTCATGAGAAAGGAAAGGGATTTGATGATGCTCCTTCTGCAGAGGAAAAAACCACCTCGGATGAAGGTGGGGATGTGTATTTGGCTTCTTCTTCAAATACACATGTAGATCATGAGTCATGGTTGATTGACTCAGGTGCATCCTTTCACTTCACTCCCCATAGGGAGTGGTTCTGCGAGTATGAGAAATATGATGGTGGTGATATCTTCCTAGGGGATGATAGGAGGGCCAGAATCATCGAACATGGAAAGATCAAGCTGAAGCTACAAGGTGGAACGATTAGAACACTTCCTGGTGTTCTGCATATTCCTGCATTGGCCAGAAATCTGATTTCTGTAAGCAAGATGGATGATGCAGGTGTAAAAACAGTGTTCGAGAAAGATGCCTGCAAGATGGTTCGAGGAGCACTGGTATTAATGCAGGGAGTTCAGACTGGAACTCTGTACAAGCTACAAGGTAGCACTGTTATTGATGGGTGTAACAGTTCTATGGTTCCTGAAAGTGAAGCAGAAAGCCTAGCTGTCTCTGGAGAAAATACCATGCTATGGCATCAAAGGCTTGGACATATTGGAGAGAAGGGCCTTCGGATACTGCATAGAAATGGTATGGTAGAAGGTATGTCTAATTTCTCTTTGGATTTTGATTTTTGTGAACATTGTGTATATGGGAAGCAGAATCGGGTGAGTTTTCCTTCTAGTCCTAAGAGGGCGAACAAGATATTAGAACTTGTGCACAATGATGTGTTTGGACCTGTGTCAATTCCATCACTAGGAAATTCTATGTACTATGTCTCATTCATAGATGAATTCTCAAGGAATACATGGATATATTTCTTGAGGAAGAAATCTGAAGTCTTTGACAGATTTAAAGAATTTAAGGCTCTGGTGGAAAACCAGATAGAGAAGAAGATAAAGGTGCTGAGGACAAATAATGGTGGAGAGTTCTGCAAGAAGGAATTTGAAGAGTTCTATAATAAGTGTGGTATAGCATGGCAGAAGACTACTCCATACACACCTCAGAAAAATGGAGTTGCAGAAAGAATGAACAAAACACTAATGGAAAAGGCAAGAAGCATGCTCAGTGGTACCGGGTTAGGACAAGAATTTTGGGCAGAGGCAGTGGAGACTGCATGCTATCTGGTTAACAGATAAACTTCATCAGCGTTAGAGGATAAGACTCCACATGAGGTATGGAATGGTAATAAACCCTCTCTTTCACATCTAAGGGTATTTTGATGTGATTCATGTGTACATGTTCCAAAGCAGAAAAGGACCAAGTTGGATAATAAATCTGAAAGGTGCATCTTTATTGGGTATAAGGATGGTTTAAAAGGTTACAAGCTTTGGAACCCGGAAACAAGGAAGGTTGTGTACAGCCGAGATGTGGTGTTTAGAGAGGTGAAAGATGTTGTTAAACATGAAGTCATACCAAAGGAACCTGAGAAGATAGAGTTTTAGCTAAAGGAGTATGAATCAAACTCTATAGCAGAAGAAGATTCAGAAGAGGAAGAGCCACAAACTCCAGCTATGAGAAGATTAGTTCGGGAAAGAAGGAAACCAGAAAGGTTTAGTCCATCTACTTTCTGTTCGGGTTTTGCCTTAAATATAACTGATGATGATCCCAGAACTGTCAGGGAAGCAGTAGATTCAGAGGATGGAAAACTCTAGAAGGAGGCCATGGTTGATGAAATGGCATCCTTGCACAAAAATGAGGCATGGGATCTAGTGGAGTTTCCAGCTGGAAGGAAGCCCATCGGGAGCAAATGGGTGTTTAAGAAGAAGATGAATGTAGAAGGCAAGGTGGAGAAATACAAATCTTGGTTGGTAGCAAAAGGTTATTCCCAGGTGTCGGGAATTGATTTTGGTGATATTTTTTCTCCTGTTGCCAAGGTTACTTCTATTAGATTTACTTTTATCTGTTGCTGTCGCATTTGATTTTGAGATAGAACAGATGGATGTGAAGACAACATTTCTTCATGGGGATCTAGAAGAGGAGATCTACATGAAGCAACCTGAAGGCTTTATGGTGAAGGGTAAGAAAGAATTGGTATGCAGGTTGAAGAAGTCTTTGTATGGGTTAAAACAGTCACCAAGGATGTGGTATCAGAAATTTGATACCTATATACGGGGACTTGGCTTCACCAGAAGCAAGGAGGATCGCTGTGTTTATTTTAAATTAATTGGTGACCGTGTTATTTATTTGGTCTTGTATGTGGATGATATGTTGTTGATTGGAAATGACAAAGAAATTATCCAAGATTTGAAGACCCAACTGTTCTCCAAATTCGACATGAAGGATCTTAGTGCTGCAAACTATATTTTGGGCATGGAAATTAAGAGAGATTGGGCAAAGAGGAAGCTCTGGTTAAACTAGAGGAAGTATGTCGAGACTATATTGCAGAGGTTCAATATGCAGGATAGTAAACCGGTGAATGTTCCTATTCCTGTAGGTGTAAAGCTATCTGTTGAACAATGTCCCAAGACACAAGAAGAAGAGGAGGATATGTCCTGTGTTCCATATGCAAGTGCAGTGGGTAGCTTGATGTATGCAATGGTCTGTACTAGACCAGACATTGCACATGCAGTGGGAGTATTGAGCAGGTTTATGTCAAACCCAGGGAAGGAGCATCAGATAGCAATGAACCGGGTTTTCAGATATTTATGTGGCACTAGTGATTATGTCTTGTGCTACCACGGAAGACCAGAATTTGAAAGAATGTTGGACATTCATGGTTTTGTTGATGCAGACTGGGCTGGAGATCTGGACCAAAGAAGGTCTACAAGTGGGTATGTGTTTAGCCTATTTGGAGGTGCAATCACTTGGATGAGTAAAAGACAGTCTGTAGTGGTTCTTTCAACTACAGAGGCAGAATACATTACAGCCACTCATGCAAGCAAGGAAGTAGTTTGGTTGCAGAGACTGTGTTCAAGTATGGGGTTGGTACAACAAGCTATAAGGATAGACTGTGATAGCCAAAGTGCAATTTTCTTAGCTAAGAACCCTGCTTATCATTTAAAGACAAAGCACATTTAAGTTCAATGTCACTTTGTTAGAGATATGGTTGAGGCTAAAAGGGTGTTGCTGGTAAAGGTGGACACTTTGAAGAATGTTGCAGATGCATTGAAGAAGTCTGTGAGCACTCAGAAGTTCTCTTGGTGTAGAGAAACAAGGGGTGTTGAAGAATTGGGCCAATGACTAAGCTCTCCTGTGGCCCCCCACAGAAAGAAAACAACAAGTGGGAGAATGTTGGGTATGTGTTATATTCTTTCCATGGCTAATCATGCGCAGGGGGGTAAGATGGGGGACGATAGCCCCCCCTGTCAGGGTCTGGGGCAGCGCCCCGACGAAAATTTTTTGGTCCTTAATTTCCGGTGGGCGGTCCGCGCCCATGGTTTTGGGGTACGATGGTTTTCGGCCCCTGGTATTTTTGTAGATCTGGTCAAGGGAACTACGGTTAAGTTCTAATCCAGGTTTAATGGATTAGGGTTTATGTATGCTTCGGCATGTATATATATGTGTTGTAACACTAAAAGGAATATAATGAAATATCAAGCTGGTCGTCCCGATTTTGGATCCAGGGGAAAATCTCTATGTTTATCTGTTTTATTTTTTATGCTCTCGTTATTGTTTATTTTCTGTTATAAGATTCATGTGTAGATAATTTCTGTTCAGGGTTAAAACCTACAGTGATAGAGGTGGAGAGATAGGGGGAGTGACAAGGGAAAGCTGGAGATAAACTTAAGGAGAGGGGAGAGGAGGAATGAAGAGAAAGAGAGGGAGAGGAGTGAGAGAGTTAGAGAAGGGTAAGAGAAGGAGATGGAGATACAAAGATAGGGGTGGGGGGGAGAGAGGGAGGGAGATAGTGATAGTATTGGAGGGCACAAAAAGAGGGAGAGAGAGAGATGGGAAAAGAGAGAGAGAGGTAGGAGAGAAAGGGATAGAGAGGACTAGAGAGAGACAGGAGGAAAGAGGGAGGGATAGAGAGATGGGGTTGGAGGGGGAGAGAGGGAGGGAAGAATAAATACATAGACAGTGAGAAGTGGAGAGAGAGATGGAGTGACAAGAGAAAAATGGACATATATTGTGTATGTTTAGGGGTGAGATAAAGAGATAAAGAAGGATATATGGAGAGAAAGGTGGGGGGAGAAGGAGAGATAAGGAGAGATGGAAGGATGTGGTAACATAGAGAGAGAGAGAGAGAGAGAGAGAGAGAGAGAGAGAGAGAGGAGAGGAGAGTGATGGGGGAAGAGAGAGGGAAGTAGGAGATAAAGAGGGAGAGAGGAATTGAGAGAGAGGAGGAGAGAGGGAGGGAGAGAGTAGGAGAGAGGGATGGATAGAGAGATGGAGTTGGAGGGGGTGAGAGGGATGGAATAAGAAATACATAGAGAGTGAGAAGTGGATAAAGAGAGGGAGTGAAAAGGAAGATATGGAGATAAAGTGTGTATGTTTGGGGGTGAGATAAAGAGACAAAGAAGGAGTGATGGAGATAAGGGGGATAGAAGGAGAGAGGAGAGAGGTAGGGATATACTAATATAGTTGGAGGGTGAAGAGAGAGAGAGAGAGAGAGAGAGAGAGAGAGAGAGAGAAAGGGAGAGAGAGGGAGGTAAGTAGAAATACATAGAGAGATAAAGGTGGAGAGAGAGAGGGAGTGATAAGGAATATGGAGAGAGAGGGAGAGATGAAAGCAAGAGGACAAAGAGATAAAAGTGGGGGAAAGGGAGATAAGAGGAAGATAAAGATATAGATGGAAGGTGAATAGAGGGAAGAAGAGAGACATGGAGAGAGGGAGGGAGGGAAATAGAGATTGACAGATTTGGAGTGAGAGAGTGTGTGTGTTTAGGGGGTGAGATAAAGATACAAAGGAGATAGGGAGGGAGACATACATATAGATGGAAGGGGGAGAGAGGGAAGAATATTTCATGCACTAGATGCATTTATTTCAGTGTAGATGGTGATTTCTAATCCTATTTGATTGTTTGCACTAGATGCATTGATTTTAGTGCAGATATTGATTTCTAATGATATTTGATTGCTTGCATTAGATGCATTGGTTTCGATGTAGATGATTTCTAATCCTATTTGATTTATTTCACTAAATGCATTGATTTCAGTGTAGATGGTGATTTATTATCCTATTTTATTGCATTCACTAGATGCATTTATTTCAATGTAGATGTTGATTTCTAATTATATATTATTGTTTGCACTAGATGCATTGATTTCAATGTAGATGATTTCTAATCCTATTTGATTTCTTGCACTAAATGCATTGATTTCAGTGTAGATGGTGATTTCTAATCCTATTTGATTGCTTGCACTAAATGCATTGATTTTAGTGTAGATCTTGATTTCTAATCCTATTTTCTAACTTGCACAAGATGCATTGATATCACTGAAGATGTTGATTTCTAATCCTATTTGATTGCTTGCTTTAGATGCATTGATTTCAGTGTAGAAATTGTTTTCTAATCTTATTTGATTGCTTGAATTAGATGCATTTATTTTAGTGTAGATGTTGATTTCTAATTTGATCTAATTAGATGTAGGATGGTACATTAATTTTAAAGTGATTGGATTAACAATGCACATTGATTTTAGTGTAAGTAAAAAAAATTATTGACAATGTACATTGATTTTTGTGTTATAGCAATTCAACCTATTAATATTAGAGAGAAAGAGAGACAAGGTAGATGTTTACTACAACATCTCGAGCTAAAAATTTAAATGGTTTATGATTTCAACTGTGATTTTCATATAATCGATATAAAAAGATGAAAAAACTAACAAGGGTGACAATAAGAATAGTAGAAGAAAATAGTTTGAGATTGATCACAATGAAGACTATTTGTAATTGACTACATTCTTATTATTCACATTTTCTATCAACACTATTATTGTCACTTTTCATTCAAAAAATTTATTTCATCATTTTTCATCATTAAATTTATTAACAATATTTATCATCTCAACAAACCGAGGCAACTAAGAAAAATTAAAATTAAAATGACCCGATTAATTTCAGACATATTTAGCATATTTAAAGTGATTATATTAATATTAGATATATTTACATATTACTAATAAAATTAATCATATATTCTATAGATTTTCCTTGGCCACACATGACTAAAACCAGCCTAGAACCATATTAACTCTAGATCTATCAAGCACTGAGAGGGATCAAATTTCTTGAGGTGCAAACATTTCCTTCAGTTTTGCACTCAAAAAATAGGCTTGCACCTTGAGAGATTTGATCCCTCTCGACGCTTGATAGATTCGGAGTTAAGATGGATCTAGGCTAGTCTATATGTAATTTAACATATTTATATAATTGTAGGTGAGAAAACCTGTTGTTGAATTCTATACAAAATTATCTAAATTGTATCAGAAAACATAGTAAATCTACCTTTACAAATAGAAGGAAGGGAAGGAATTTCCCCCACTTTGTCTTCACCATAAAAGCATCTATATTAATAATTATATTTTTTATTTCATGCACAAACTTAGTATCTCTTTCATTTGTATAAGTAATTTTTTTTTTTTAAGGAATTATTGAAGAATTTTGGAATAGAGGAATGTTATTTAGTGAACACACCAATGGTTACAGGTTGCAAACTTAGCAAGGTTCATGAATCACTTGAAGTTTATAAAAATCTATACATATCCATTATTAGTAGCCTATTATATTTAATAGTCTCAAGACCAGACATCATGCAGGTCGTTGGGATTGTTGTAATATTTGAACCAACCCCCAAATATACTCTACTAACAAAGTGATCGAAGCAATCCTTACCAAGACTGTACATTTGCATAGAAGGGACTTGACAGAAAAGCTTCCAAAATCTTTATGGGCATACCATACCACATGGATAAGAACTACAGGACATACTCCCTATGAACTTTTTTATGGTAATTAAGTCATATTCCTATTTAATTTCAAATAAAAAATTTCATGACAACAGTTAAATTGGGACTTGACCTATAAGAGGCACAAAAGAAGAGCATGTGGCAACTCAATGAGCTTGATGAAATAAGGCAAGATGTTATTCAGAAGGCCAGTCTAGTTTAGCAACAGAGATCCAAGTGGCATGAAAAATATATCAAAGAAATAAAATTTTAAATAAGAGATAGGACATTACTCTTTGATTCAAAGTTTAAGGATTTTCAAGGAAAATTTCGAACACACTAGCTTAGGCCTTATGATATTGAAAAATTCTTTGATAATGGAACAGTCAGGATCAAGACCATTGATGAAGGAAAAATTCCTCTCCTTGTGAATGGACATTGACTAATAATTTATCACAAGCCGTTAACAAAGGAGGAATTTGTTGAGATTTTTCAAAACAATTCTAATTTGAAGTTGGTTGGGAAGAATTATTCTTCTTCTCCAGCCTAAAGCCTTTATATATATATATATATATATATATATATATATATTAAAAACAAAAAATATTAGTAAATGTATAAACATGAAAACCAATAATGGTTGGCATGTGTATACATAAAATCTACGGTGAAAACCAGGGATTCCTAGCACCATAAATCTTCTTCATATTTGTTCTAAATCCAATTTTTCTTTGCATCCCTTTCTTTTCTTTCTAGACTAAAAAAAAAAACTACAGAATATCTGAGAATTTGTAGCTCTGACATATTTTTGCAGCTAAGGTTTGACAGGAGCCTTTAGCTGAAGAAATTGAAGAAATACATCACTGAAAGCACCTGAAGGCAATGAAAAACGAAGAAACCAAGGGTTAGAAACATCAATTCAAAAGGTATGCAAATATTTAATTTGATAATAAGGGTCACAACATTAGTGTATGAATTATATGGACATTGTACCACCAGTTTAAAAACCATTATTTCTAAGAGTTGAGATGAGAATATCGTGTCAAATCGAATAAAATCTAAAAAAATACATCATTCACTCGTCATCATTACATAAAAACTCCAAATTGAATCTCGATTTCATTGTTAAGATCACCCAACTCACGTTCATTCATACCCTAACGGTTAGTTCCTCTTACCCTCATTTAAGCTCTCATCAATTATGAAACCCTCATTCATACCATCATTCTGAAACCCACACTCATACCATGTCAAGAAGCGACTTTGAGGTGAAGCTTCTCAACCATGGGGTCCATAGTAAGAACAGAACCAGAGGGGAGAAAATCCATGGAAGGATACCCGTAGGTGAAATAAATGTTGCAGAAAGCACAATGGCAAGAATTCATGGAGAAATTTTATGTTTTTAATAAAGAAGTAACCAAATAATTTTCTAGGGCCTTCGATGGGATGGAGGTCGAAATTTGAGACATTAAGTTTGCAATGACAAAGTCCTTTATTGCTGAAGTTACTAGATTTATGAGAATTGGAGAAATATGGTTTAAGAATAGAGGCATTGAAGGAGAATAATGGAAGGTCTTCTTGATAAATCCAGGTATGGAAACCACCATTTCTAAGAAAGGAATCCCAAGTACAACACTTAAGGTTAAATAAAGAAATTTGTTGTTAGTAATTCAAAGGTTTGTCACTTGTGAAGGGAGATTTGAGTGTATGTTTTTCTGTCACATTCGGTTGTTGATGCATTTTATTGAAGGATATGAATTAAATATTCCACAATTTCTGTTAAATATTTTAAGAAAGATGTCAGGGAATGTTTAGAGAAGAATCTAATTCATAGAAAACACTATGTATCACCGTGGACTCATCAAAATACTCATTGAATTTCATCTTGAAAATTTGGGGGATAATTGGGATAGCTTCCTAGTTAGGAATCATTTCAAGGAAGGAGACAAAGAGAAACCCAATATCAATAAAACAAAGAGAGGGAGGAAGATAATAATTGAAAATCCTATTGAAAATATACCACAAAATCCATAAGAGAAGTCAAAAGACGAGATTCCTATTGCAGAAATTTTAGGCAGCATTAAAAAGCAATGTATTAGAAGAAATAAAGACAACATAAAATAAGAGAGTACCTCCAAGAAAACAAAGGAGCCTAAAACAAAGAAGGAAAGATCTAAAAATCAAAACCCTCCTCCAGCAAATGTAAGAAGAAGTGTGAGGCTTAACCAAGCAATGAAAGAACCATCCCTAAAAATTACTGAGTATATTTATTTGGAGGAAAAAGAGGAGCCAAGGGTTCCATCACCTACTATCATCTCACCTATTCATAGCCCAGGCAAAAAGACACCAGAAATTGGCTCTGTTCAGCAAGAAATCTATGATTACATTGAATCTATGGAGAAGAGAGATGCAGGAAAAACATCAGTTTTAAATCAAGAGAAAGAAGTTGAGTCTAGTAGTCCACAAGAACCTGTAGTTATAAAAATTTTGAAACAAGTAATATTTGAGTTGGAGACACTAAATAGACACATACATCAGGAGCATGAGGCCTTATGGATGCAGAATAAAATTGAGAAAACTAAGAATGATAACATTTTTTTTCATTTGGGACTGTGGTACAAGAAAAACAAGAAGTTGAACAAAATAATAAAGCTCTTAAAAGACAGGTCATAAATATGAAGTACAAAATCTTAATGAAAAACCCAATAATGGAAGTGGCTAAAAAGAAGGTAAAGAAGATAAAATTGGATGTATTAGCAGAAGTCTAAGGATAAATGCAGTAGCTGATAGGGGTCATCAAATTTTCAATGTTATGAAACCAACTCCAAAAATAGAAGAAAAGAGAGAGCAATGCCTAAGAAATAAGCCACCTCATGGGGGAAACCTCCTTTACATTACATAAATGAACAATTATTGGATGATACAAAATGACAAAACCTCCTTCTATATATAGGAGTCTATGGGGGTCACAATATAATCCTAGCTAACCTAACAATAATAATGTAAGGGCACAATAATAACAATATTGGGGTTACAGGGGTACAACAATAACAATAAGGGGGCTACACTAAAAACAATAAGGGACTACACTAGTAATATAGGGACCTAACATTCCCCTGTACTTCAAAAAAGTGTTGTCCTCAACGCTTGAGTAGTTCTGGATACTTTTGTATAAAATTATCATCCTCCCATGTAGAATCTTCAGTGGGTAAGTTCTTCCACTTTATGATAAACTTTGAAATTGATTGATTTCGTAGCTGTCGAGTTCTTGTTTCTGTGACTGCTTCAGGTTCCAATATGATTTTTCCTTCCTCATAAAGTTCTTGCAATATTGTCTAAACTGGGAGTTTTTCACCTATAACCTTCTTTTAGCATGAAACATGGAAAACCGGATGCACTCACGAGGAAGCAGGAAGCTCCAATTTGTATGCCATAGTACCAATATTTTGAAACACCTTGTAAGGACCATAGTAGTTTGGAAATACTTTATTGTCCTTCTTAGCTTGCTTGAGGAAAATTTGTTTGTATGGTTGTAGCCGTAAAAATACCCAGTCTCCTACATGAAAACTTCTCTCACTGTGATGTTGATATGCCTGTTGTTTCATTCAATTTTGTGCCAAATTGTTTATCAAATACAAAAAAATGAATATATCCTTCCAAACATTTGTTCACTATCTCAGTTTGACCATTGAGTTGAGGATGATAAGATGAGCTATGAGCTAGTTGAGTACCCAAACAAGAAAATAATTCCGTCCAAAAATTTCCAGTAAAAATTGGATCTCTTTCGATTACAATAATCTTTGGGTTTCCATGTAGCTTTTGAATTGTTTCCATAAATGAAGTAGCAATTGTACTTGCTTTAAATGGATGAGATAATGCACAAAAGTGTGCATAGTTGGTAATTCTATCAACTACCACCATGATGACACTCTTTCCTTCGGACTTAGGTAAACCTATGATAAAATCCATTGAAATCTCCTCCCAACGTTGACTTGGAATGAATAAAGTTTGTAGAAGACTCGAGGTCTTAATTGTCTCAACTTTATTTTTCTAGAAAACCAAAAATTCCGCCAAAAAATTTTGAATATCATATTTAAGGCCATCCCAAAAAATATTTTCTTCACCCCGTGGTAAGTTTTTTTAAATCATGAGTTTCCTCCTAAAGGAGAAGTGTGAAATTCCTAAAGAATATTTTGTTTTAGTTGGGAATTATTACAAAGATATAAGCTTATTTGTACCATAAGGAATCATTTTTCCAACTAAATGTATCTTATGTACTTGGATCCTGCTACAACTTTTGAAAGAGTGTCCACACTTCTTCGTCCTTCTTCCATTCATCCCTTCCTTCGGTTATCCAATCTAGTTGGATAATAGAAATGGCATGGAGCAATGATTCCACCTCTTCATCCTTTCTTGAGAGTGCATCTGCAACAACATTTAGCTTCCATTTTTTGTATATGATTTCAAAGTCATAACCCAACATCTTTGTGACCCATTTTTGCTGCAACTTTTGAATGAGTGTCCGCACTTCTTCATCCTTCTTCCTTTCATCCCTTGCTTTGGTTATCCAATATAGTTGGATAATAGAAATGGCACGAAGCAATGATTCTGCCTCTTCATCCTTTCTTGAGAGTGCATGTGCAACAACATTTAGCTTCCCTTTTTTGTAGATGATTTCAAAGTCATAACCCAACATCTTTGTGACCCATTTTTGCTACTCTTCAAAAGATAGTATTTGTTCCAAAAAGTGTTTAAGTATGTCATGATCATTTTTTACCTTGAAGTGTCTTCCCATTAGGTAAGGCCACCATTTATTTAATGCATGTAGTATTGCCAACATTTCCTTCTAATAAATAGCTTTCTGTAAATAATTTTCTTTGATTGGACGACTTTCAAAAGCAATGGGTCTTCCTTCTCGCACTAAAAAAACACCAATTCCATTTCCTAATGCATCACATTCCACAATAAAGGTTTTTGTGAAGTTTGGCGTAGCTAAGACCGATGCTAGGAAAATTGCCTCTTTAAGATGTTCAAAGGCCTTAGTTGCATCAGGAATCCATGAAAATGCATCTTTCTTCAATAATGTTGTTAGAGGTGCTACCATACTCCCATAATTCTTAACAAACTTGCGATAATACCCTGTTAACCCGAGAAATCTTCACAACTGTTTTATGGTTGTGGGGACTTTCCATTCCTTAATGGCTTTATTTTTGTTAGGTTCTACCTTAAAACCCTCGTGATATACAGTATGACCTAGATATTCCACCTCTTGTACTCAAAAGAAACATTTCAAGGTTTTTTCATATAATTGTTTCTCCTCCAATAGTTTGAGCACCCTGTCATCATGTTGAACATGATCCTTCCAAGACCTGTTGTAGATTAGTATATCATCAAAAAATACTAACACAAATATTCTAAGGAAGGGTTTGAAAATGGAATTCATCAGCACTTGAAATGTATAAGGTGCATTGGTAAGGCTGAAATGCATGACCAAAAATTCATAATGACCCTCATGAGTTTGAAATGTTGTTTTCGAAATATTTTGATGATATCCTGAATGAATATTCAACTTGGTAAAATAAATTTCTCCATGTAATTCATCCAATAATTCATCAATCACAAGAATGGGAAATTTATCTTTAATAGTGAGCTTATTGAGCTCCCTATAATCTGGACACATGTGCCATGATCCATCCTTCTTGTGCACCAATACTACTGGAGAAGAGAAAGAACTTTGACTAGGTTGAATTATACCAGCCTTTAACATTTCTGCAATCATACGTTCAATTTCTCTCTTTTGGACATAAGGATATCTGTAAGGCTTGATGTTTAAAGGAACACTTCCTGGTATCAAATGAATAGCATGATCATGATCACGAATAGGTGGGAGTATTTTTGGAGTTCAAACACCTTAGAATGGTTGTCCAAGATTTTTTGGAGATCTCGATAAATAGATGATTTTGATGTTGGAACTTATAGTGAGCATAATTGTGCAATTACGCCTCGGTGTTATTTATTAAAAAAATTTGTCATGACATTAGAGCTTATTATATTTCCTGGCTTCCCTGTGATACCCTGTAATTCGACTTCCTTTCCTTCTGAAAAAAATTTCAAGAAAAGTTCTTGAAAATTAAAAGCTACCATCCCCAAAGATTGTAACCATTGTACTCCTAGTACAACATCAGTACCTCCCATTGGAATGGAAATCATTGAACTATTCTGTTGGAAATATGATGCAGAGTGTTGTCCTTGATGGCAACCCACTGAATGAAGATGAAGACGTGCGACTGTTGACATGTATTGTCCTTGATGGCACTCCACCTGATGAAGTTATGCTTGACTTGATGGACTTGTTAAATGATGTAGATCTAAAGTGATATGATGATTGTTGATGATATGATGTTGAGTGTTGTACTTGAAAGGAAACCCACTTGATGAAGATGATGACAACTTACTTGATGAAGTTGGGTTTGATAGAATATGTCCTTGATGAAAGAAATCTGATGTATCTACAGTATTTATAGAAGGCAATGAAGAAAGGATTTCAGAATGTACTCAGAGAATGATGAAAAGGAGCATGTCTCTTGGTATACGCGGATTGGCCTAGGGGAAGTCGCGTATGCACGCGGAAAGGAACGTTACAAGTCGCGTATGGGCTAAAGCGCTCAAAAAGTGCAAATTCAAGGGTAACCACCATGGTATTGACCCATAGTATTGGGTAATGATCCGCCTAATTGACCCCGTCCAGGTATTTTTGGGCTTATGGTATTGTTTTGGTCCATGGTATTGAAAAAGGGGCTCATGGTATTGAAAAAGGATAATCATATAAAAGGAGAAGAAATTCATTGTGCACAACATGAGTGTGAGTGCAAGATGTCTGAGCTTGAATGAATACTTCTCTCTAAAGTACATCTGAATGGAAAGGGTTACACTTGAAGATAAATATGAGTGTATGATGCACCAATGATGAAGAAGGGGATCTAGATCTGAAATGCACCTGTATTTACTAGATCTGCTTATGGAAGGCCTAGATCTGTGATGAGGCGAACATCTAGGCGAACATCTGTCTGAAGTGAAAGGGTAAATCTGAATTGAATATCTGATCTGAAGAAGTATGCTGCTCTGGAATAATTGAAGATCTATACGCTACTTCAACGCGGAGGAAGCGCGTATATACGCAGCTTCAGCGAAGAGAAAGCGCGTATGCGCAATAAAATATACACTGAGTTATAGGCTGGTTTGTATGGACGGAAGCGCGTATACACGCGACATCAGTGAAGGGAAAGCGCGTATGCAAACTAGGGCATGCTGAAGCAAGGGGTATGAAATATCTGATCTGTTCTGCTGTGTTTCTGCTATCTGATCTGTGTTGATATGTATCTGTTGATGATGTATGTTCGTGTAAAAATATGGAAAAGGGTTCGAGTACGGGAAATATGATAGTTGCGAGTGCACCAAGTTGTGTTCTATTGATGTGGTTGGATCCGGTGTGAAAATTGATGAAACGTGGTCCAAGGTGGTGCTGAGGGTTGTAGCCTTCAGTCAGGGGGTTGTAGCTCCCTTCCAGGTGAGGCTGGTAAACGAGATCGGGGGGTCGTAGCTCCCTTCCAGGAGAGGTTGGTAAACGAGTCGGGGGGTTGGAGCTCCCTTCCAGGAGAGGCTGGTAAACGAGCGCAGGTGGGTGCCTGCGTGCTGGTAGGAGTCTGCACCAGCACATATGTTGTAAGATGTTTTCTCTATAATAAAATATTGAAGGTTGAGCAAGCTGAGAAGGTGGTTTTCTCAGGAGCTTTGGTTTCCACCTAAAAAATCACGGTGTTCATGTGTGATTCTTTGTGTCATGATTTATTAATTTCTTCACGCACATGTTTACTGCTTATTGAATATCGATGAATAAATGAAGGAATGATTTGAATGAAGATTTAATGACATATATAGATCTCTGTGTATACGCTAGTTTCATAAAGGGGATCCGCGTATATACGAAGTACGGTTCGGGGAAAGTGGCGTGTGCGTTTTAGAACGAGAAAAAGTGAAAGTTTGAATATGCGATGAAATGCGGTTCACCCCCTCTCGGTATTTTCCCAACAATTGGTATCGGAGCGTGGTCCTTCTGCAGAAGCTTGATCGCTTGAAGGAGATCCGTCGCAATGGGAAAGAAGCAAACGAGAAGCCTATTCGAAGAAAGGAGATATTTCAGAGAACATGGATACCAGAAATCAAAGGAGATGAATCTGATAGTGATTGGGATCATCCTTTGAAAGATCTTAGTGGTACAAACAATAGTGAAGAATATGCTGTCAACCTAGAAGAAGCCGAAAAAGATTCTGACCAAGCTCTACAAGTACTCATGGCGAAGAAGCAAAATACTCAAGGTAAGGAGATGTCTCAGAAAACCGGTACAGCAGAAGTTGACAAAGATGAATCTGATTGTGATCCTTGTAATCTTATCTGTGCAAGCAATGATGTTGAGGATTTAAAAGAAGTTATCAAAGATCAACAAAGAATATTTAATGAGAAGGACGCTGCCTCCAAAGCTTTGTGCTTTAAAATGAAAAGGATGTTCGATGATGTATACAATCGAAGTAAAGGATATCAAGCTGGAATCATCTCTCTGCAAGCAGAACTTGAAGAATCAAATGAGAAGAATGAAGGACTTGAAGCAGAAAACGTTTCTCTAAAAACAGATCTGGAAAAATAAAAAAGGAAGAATGAAGGTCTTGAAGCTGGAATCATCTCTCTACAAACAAAACTTGAAGCATCAAGTAAGAAGAGTGAGGAACATCTACCATCATTTGATAAGGAAGGACTTGAAGCAGAAATCGTTTCCCTCAAAGAAGACTTGGATAAATCAAATAAGAAGAATGCAAGACTTGAAGCAGAAATTGTCTCCCTCAAAGAAGATCTCATAGCATCAAACAAGAAGAATGAAGAGCTGCAGCAAACATGTGAAGACAACAGAAATTGGTTGAAAGAAGAAATCCTAAATCTGAAGGATCAAGTAGAAGATGGAAGAAGGAAAGAAGAAAGCATGACAAAGCAATGCCAAGCCTTGGAGGTTGAGGTAAACATTCTCAAAAGTAAATTAGAAGAAAATATTAAACTTTTGAGGTTTCATGATAGTACTAATATCTTGGACAATATTCTGAGTAATCAAAGGTCTCCTGCTATCAAACATGGTCTTGGTTTCCATGAAACTATTAAAGGTGAATCTAGCTCACAAGGAAGTGCTAAAGATTCAAAGGAAGTCAATGAAAAACCTGAAGAGTTGAAAGAAACAAAAGGTCAACCAACAGTCATGAATTCTCAAAGGAAATCATTCAATAATGTTGAATGCTTTAGATGTCATAACTATGGGCATGTTGCAGCAAATTGCAGAAGTAGATTGTTTCAGCCACAAACAAACAGATCCTACTCAGAAAGGTACTCTAGTCTCTTCAGAGGATATTGTTTCTCATGTAACATGTATGTACATAAAGCAGCTGATTGCAAAAGGAGGAAGATTAGAAATACTCTTTATGATTCTTATGCTTATTTTTATGACCACATGAGATGTTATGCTTGTAATAAGTATGGACATGTAGAAAAGGAATGCAGGATGAACAGATCTGGGAAAGTGGATAACTTCCAGCACTCAAATAGAAAGTTCAAGCAAATTTGGAAAAAGAAGGAGGACCGATCAGAAATGTAGGGAATTCTGACCCTACTGCAGTCATCCGCTTCTGAAGCTTACTTCTCTGATTGACTGCAGGAATGATGTGGGATACATTAGGAGATTTAGTAATGTATCGTCACAGGGGGAGCAATGCATGATGACTCTCATGGTTGATTTGATTATTCTGGTTAGATATATTTCTGACAGTGTATCTGGTGTGAAGAAAAGACAGGAACAGAAGGTAAATTTGCAGAAGAAGATGAAGGTGTAAAATTTTCTATATTACACTTTCCATACGCGAGTTATATTCACAAAAGTCGCGTATACACGCGAGTTTCAGCAGACACGGTCGCGTATGCATTGATGATAAAAGAATTTATCTGATAACTGAAGATCTGGAGCAGAGGTCCAGGGGGAGCATCAGTCTGACTGCTGATGATTGCACTATTAGCATTATTCTGGTTATACTCATAATAATGAAATGATACATGGGTTCTTGTGTTGAACATTATGGATGAAGCCTGGTTTCTTTATGATGAAGAGCATTCGTTGTTGAGATGAAAGTCTTATAATTCAGAGATGAGGACAGATCATGCAGAGATTGTTGCTGATAACTTGCTGTTGAAGGTGCTTCAGATTTCAAGCTAAGGAAGAGCATTGGTTTAGGGGGAGCAGCAGGTTGAATACTAATGATTGCATTGTTGGCAATATGACTGCTTGTTCTTTGGTTTTTGTGATACTCATGCTCAAATGATGATGACTTGGTACATGGTTTATTATGATGAGTTTTTGAGCCCTGGTTGCTGATAAGTATCCTTTGTACTCACACATGGATGAGTTGGATGTCATTTGATTCAGAAATAAATCATGTAGAGTGTGTTCTATGGTTGAGAGATCTTTTGCCTACATATGTTACTTCATGTCAAATCTTGAAGATCTTGATGATGTTGGACCACATGGATGATTGCTTGATGTTGTTCTGATATGAGAATCTCTCTTCGAAAGATTGTATTGATGTTGCGTAGAATATGAAGGCTTGGTTACTATTGTACTGATGCCACAACCGTTGGATAACGCTTGAAGACACAACTACATCGTTCTATCTATCTGTAGTCCAGGGAAGCATTCAAATGTCTCAGAAAGAAGCTGAACACTGTCTTTGCCTCACAGAGAATCAGATCTGGTTGAAATTTTGAAGATGTCTTGGGATACGCGGGTTTCCTGAAACACAGTCGCGTATATACGCTAGTTCCTGCACAGAAAACCGCGGGTGAATAATTGCTGACAATTTTTGGTTGGTTTAGCTCTTTTCAGCTCAGCTGCAATGCTGTTTGGTATCTCTGATACTGTTTGATATCTCTGGTGGTGTTCCAGTTCTCATAATTATGTTTCTAATGTTTTGATGAAGATGCCTTGATGATTTGTTGGTGGAAGTTTTCAGGATGCACAAACTAAGGGGGAGCCTTAGTCATTTGAAAATATTGCTTGGTTGCACAGATTCAGGGGGAGCATTAGCTTTGCTGACTATAATGCAGTGTTGGCATTATGATGGTTCTGAAATATGTTCTCTTTCTTGAGGACTTTTTGGTATTGGTTATGAAAAGTCATATTTGTATTTGTATGAAAAGGTCTGGTGGAGACCCATGTTGTAAAATTGTAATATTCAGTCATATAAGGACTTGTCATTTTTGTAAACCCACTTGGTTGGGTAGCTGAGTCAAATTTGTAAACCCACTTGGTTGGGTAGTTGAGTCTCATATGTAAATCCATGTGGATGGATAATTGATGTAAGTATGAGTCCTTGGTGATAGGAAGTTCATAGAGTCATGTACTTCATTGACAAATATGTTTGAAGATTCAGCATGAACTCAGGGGGAGTTTGGCCACTTTAGCACATATCAGATCTGCAGAATGTTTCTTCCACATGAGGAGAAAAGGGGGAGAGTGTTGGTTTTTGATCCGCCCTTTGCCCTTGATGTCAAAGGGGGAGAGTGACATGGTGTTTGAATAAAGAGAAGGTAATGATGTGACATATTTGGGAGAGTGACATGGTATCTATCTGCTGTGGTAACCAAACACCATCGTGGTTGCCATCAAGTCCAAAGAAGGAGATTGTTGGAAATATGATGCAGAGTGTTGTCCTTGATGGCAACCCACTGAATGAAGATGAAGACGTGCGACTGTTGACATGTATTGTCCTTGATGGCACTCCACCTGATGAAGTTATGCTTGACTTGATGGACTTGTTAAATGGTGTAAATCTGAAGTGATATGATGATTGTTGATGATATGATGTTGAGTGTTGTACTTGAAAGGAAACCCACTTGATGAAGATGATGACAACTTACTTGATGAAGTTTTGTTTGATAGAATATGTCCTTGATGAAGGAAATCTGATGTATCTACAGTATGTACAGAAGGCAATGAAGAAAGGATTTCAGAATGTACTCAGAGAATGATGAAAAAGAGCATGTCTCTTGGTATACGCGGATTGGCCTAGGGGAAGTCGCGTATGCACGCGGAAAGGAACGTTACAAGTCTCGTATGGGCTAAAGCGCTCCAAAAGTGCAAATCCAAGGGTAACCACCATGGTATTGACCCATAGTATTGGGTAATGATCCGCCTAATTGACCCCGTCCAGGTAGTTTTGGGCTTATGGTATTGTTTTGGTCCATGGTATTGAAAAAGGGGCTCATGGTATTGAAAAAGGATAATCATATAAAAGGAGAAGAAATTCATTGTGCACAACATGAGGTGGGTGCAAGATGTCTGAGCTTGAATGAATACTTCTCTCTGAAGTAGATCTGATTGGAAAGGGTTACACTTGAAGATAAATATGAGTGTATGATGCACCAATGATGAAGAAGGGGATCTAGATCTGAAATGCACTTGTATTTACTAGATCTGCTTATGGAAGGCCTAGATCTGTGATGAGGCGAGCATCAAGGCGAACATCTGTCTGAAGAAAAAGGGTAGATCTGAACTGAATATCTGATCTGATGAAGTATGCTGCTCTGTAATGATTGAAGATCTATACGCTACTTCGCCGCGGAGGAAGCGCGTATATACGCGGCTTCAGCGAAGAGAAAGAGCGTATGCGCAATAAAATATACACTGAGGTATACGCTGGTTTGTGTGGACGGAAGCGCGTATATACGCGACATCAGTGAAGGGAAAGCGCGTATGCAAACTAGGGCTTGCTGAAGCAAGGGGTATGAAATATCTGATCTGTTCTGCTGTGTTTCTGCTATCTGATCTGTGTTGATATGTATCTGTTGATGATGTATGTTCGTGCTTAAAAATATAGAAAGGGTTCCGTCTGGAAATATGATGAATTGCGGTCTGCAAGTTGTGTTCTATTGAAGTGGTTGGATCCAGTGTGAAAATTGATGAAACGTGGTCCAAGGTGGTGCTGAGGGTTGTAGCCTTCAGTCAGGGGGTCGTAGCTCCCTTCCAGGTGAGGCTGGTAAACGAGATCGGGGGTCGTAGCTCCCTTCCAGGTGAGGCTGGTAAACGAGATCGGGGGGTCGTAGCTCCCTTCCAGGAGAGGCTGGTAAACGAGTCAGGGGGTTGGAGCTCCCTTCCAGGAGAGGCTGGTAAACGAGCGCAGGTGGGTGGCTGCGTGCTGGTCAAGTCTGCGCCAGCACATATGTTGTAAGATGTTTTCTCTATAATAAAATATTGAAGGCTGAGCAACTGCAGCGGTGGTTTTCTCCCGACTTGGGTTTCCACCTAAAAATCCTGGTGTTCATGTGTGATTCTTTGTGTCATGATTTATTCTGTTCTTACTGCACATGTTTACTGCTTATTGAATATCTGATGAATAAATGAAGGAATGATTTGAGTGATGAATTAATGACATATATAGATATCTGTGTATACGCTAGTTTCGTAAAGGGTATCCGCGTATATACGCAAGTCTGGTTCAGGAAAGTAGTGTATGCGTTTTAGAAGCAGAAAAAGTGAAAGTTTTGAATATGCAGTAAATACTGATTCACCCCCCCCTCTCAGTATTTTTCCCAACAATTGGTATCGGAGCATGGTCCTTCTGCAGAAGCTTGATCGCTTGAAGGAGATCCGTCGCAATGGGAAAGAAGCAAAAGAAGAAGCCTATTCGAAGAAAGGAGATATTTCAGAGAACATGGATACCAGAAATCAAAGGAGATGAATCTGATAGTAATTGGGATCATCCTTTGAAAGATCTTAGTGGTACAAACAATAGTGAAGAATATGCTGTCAACCTAGAAGAAGCCGAAAAAGATTCTGACCAAGCTCTACAAGTACTCATGGCAAAGAAGCAAAATACTCAAGGTAAGGAGATGTCTCAGAAAACTGGTACAGCAGAAGTTGACAAAGATGAATCTGATTGTGATCCTTGTAATCTTATCTGTGCAAGCAATGATGTTGAGGATTTAAAAGAAGTTATCAAAGATCAACAAAGAATATTTAATGAGAAGGACGCTGCCTCCAAAGCTTTGTGTTTTAAACTGAAAAGGATGTTCGATGATGTATACAATCGAAGTAAAGGATATCAAGCTGGAATCATCTCTCTGCAAGCAGAACTTGAAGAAACAAATGAGAAGAATGAAGGACTTGAAGCAGAAAACGTTTCTCTAAAAACAGATCTGGAAAAATCAAAAAGGAAGAATGAAGGTCTTGAAGCTGGAATCATCTCTCTACAAGCAAAACTTGAAGCATCAAGTAAGAAGAGTGATGAACATCTACCATCATTTGATAAGGAAGGACTTGAAGCAGAAATCGTTTCCCTCAAAGAAGACTTGGATAAATCAAATAAGAAGAATGCAAGACTTGAAGCAGAAATTGTCTCCCTCAAAGAAGATCTCATAGCATCAAACAAGAAGAATGAAGAGCTGCAGCAAACATGTGAAGACAACGGAAATTGGTTGAAAGAAGAAATCCTAAATCTGAAGAATCAAGTAGAAGATGGAAGAAGGAAAGAAGAAAGCATGACCAAGCAATGCCAAGGCTTGGAGGTTGAGGTAAACATTCTCAAAAGTAAATTAGAAGAAAAGATTAAACTTTTGAGGTTTCATGATAGTACTAAAATCTTGGACAATATTCTGAGTAATCAAAGGTCTCCTGCTATCAAACATGGTCTTGGTTTCCATGAAACCATTAAAGGTGAATCTAGTTCACAAGGGAATGCTAATGATTCAAAAGAAGACAATGCAAAACCTGAAGTGTTGAAAGAAACAAAAGGTCAACCAACAGTCATGAATACTCAAAGGAAATCATTCAATAATGTTGAATGCTTTAGATGTCATAACTATGGGCATGTTGCAACAAATTGCAGAAGTCGATTGTTTCAGCCACAAACAAACAGATCCTACTCAGAAAGGTACTCTAGTCTCTTCAGAGGATATTGTTTCTCATGTAACATGTATGGACATAAAGCAGTTGATTGCAAAAGGAGGAAGATTAGAAATACTCTTTATGATTCTTATGCTTATTTTTCTGGCCACATGAGATGTTATGCTTGTAATAAGTATGGACATGTAGAAAAAGAATGCAGGATGAACAGATCTAGGAAAGTGGACAATTTTCAGCACACTGCTGGAAAGCTCAAGCAAATTTGGAAAAAGAAGGAGGACCGATCAGAAACGTAGGAAATTCAGACCCTACTGCAGTCATCCGCTTCTGGAAGCTTACTTCTCTGATTGACTGCAGGAATGATGTGGGATACATTAGGAGATTTAGTAATGTATCGTCACAGGGGGAGCAATGCATGATGACTCTCATAGTTGATTTAATTATTCTGGTTAGATGTATTTCTGACAGTGCATCTGGTGTGAAGAAAAGACAGGAACAGAAGGTAAATTTGCAGAAGGAGATGAAGGTGTGAAATTTTCTATATTACACTTTCCATACGCGAGTTCTATTCAAAAAAGTCGCGTATACACGTGAGTTTCAACAGACACAGTCGCGTATGCATTGATGATAAAAGAATTTATCTGATAACTGAAGATCTGGAGCAGAGGTCCAGGGGGAGCATCAGTCTGACTGCTGATGATTGCACTGTTAGCATTATTCTGGTTATACTCATAATAATGAAATGATGCATGGGTTCTTGTGTTGAACATTATGGATGAAGCCTGGTTGCTTTATGATGAAGAGCACTCATTTTTGAGATGAAAGTCTTATAATTCAGAGATGAGGACAGATCATGCAGAGATTGTTGCTGATGACGTGCTATTGAAAGGTGCTTCAGATTGCAAGCTAAGGAAGAGCATTGGTTTAGGGGGAGCAGCAGGTTGAATACTAATGATTGTATTGTTGGCAATATGACTGCTTGTTCTTTGGTTTTTGTGATAATCATGCTCAAATGATGATGTCTTGGTACATGATTTATTATGATGAGTTTTTGAGCCCTGGTTGCTGATAAGTATCCTTTGTACTCACACATGGATGAGTTGGATGTCATTTGATTCAGAAATAAAGCATGCAGAGTGTGTTCTATGGTTGAGAGATCTTTTGCCTACATATGTTACTTCATGTCAAATCTTGAAGATCTTGATGATGTTGGACCACATGGATGATTGCTTGATGTTGTTCTGATATGAGAATCTCTTCGGGTGTATTGATCTTTGCGTAGAATCCAAACGCTTGGTTACTATTGTCTTGATGCCACAACCGTTGGATAACGCTTGAAGACACAACTACATCGTTCTATCTATCTGTAGTCCAGGGAAGCATTCAAATGTCTCAGAAAGAAGCTGAACACTGTCTTTGCCTCACAGAGAATCAGATCTGGTTGAAATTTTTGAAGATGTCTTGGGATACGCGGGTTTCCTGAAACACAGTCGCGTATATACGTTAGTTCCTGCACAGAAAACCGCGTGTGAATAATTGCTGACAATTTTTGTTTGGTTTAGCTCTTTTATTTCATTTTTACCAATGTTTACATTTGGTATCTCTGATCTTTTGTTGATATCTCACAGTGGTGTTCCAGTTCTCATAAATCCGTTTCTAATGTTTTGATGAAGATGCCTTGATGATTTGTTGGTGAAAATGTTCAGGTTGCACAAACTAAGGGGGAGCCTTAGTCATATGAAAAGGATGCATGGTTGCACAGATTCAGGGGGAGCATTAGCTTTGCTGACTATAATGCAGTGTTGGCATTATTATGTTTCTGAAATATGTCCTCTTTCTTGAGGACTTTCTGGTGTTGGTCATAAATGGTCATATCTATATTTTGGTGAAAAGGTCTTGTTGAGACCCATGGTGTAAAAATTGTAATATTCAGTCATGTAAGGACTTGTCATTTTGTAAACCCACATGGTTGGGTAGCTGAGTCAATTTTTGTAAAACCCACTTGGTTGGGTACTTGAGTCTTATATGTAAATCCACTTGGTTGGATATTTGATGTAAGTATGAGTCTTTGGTGATAGGAAGTTCATAGAGTCATGTACTTCATTGACAAATATGATTGGAGATTCAGCATGGACTCAGGGGGAGCTTGGCCACTTCAGCACATATCAGATCTGCAGACTGTTTCTTCCACATGAGGAGAAAAGGGGAAGAATGTTGGTTTTTGATCCGCCCTTTGCCCTTGATGTCAAAGGGGGAGAGTGACATGGTGTTTGAATAAAGAGAAGGTAATGATGTGACATATTTGGGAGAGTGACATGGTATCTATCTGCTATGGTAACCAAACACCATCGTGGTTGCCATCAAGTCCAAAGGGGGAGATTGTTGGAAATATGATGCAGAGTGTTGTCCTTGATGGCAACCCACTGAATGAAGATGAAGACGTGCGACTGTTGACATGTATTGTCCTTGATGGCACTCCACCTGATGAAGTTATGCTTGACTTGATGGACTTGTTAAATGATGTAAATCTGAAGTGATATGATGATTGTTGATGATATGATGTTGAGTGTTGTACTTGAAAGGAAACCCACTTGATGAAGATAATGACAACTTACTTGATGAAGTTGTGTTTGATAGAATATGTCCTTGATGAAGGAAATCTGATGTATCTACAGTATTTACAGTAGGCAATGAAGAAAGGATTTCAGAATGTACTCAGAGAATGATGAAAAAGAGCATGTCTCTTGGTATACGCGGATTGGCCTAGGGTAAGTCGCGTATGCACGCGGAAAGGAACGTTACAAGTCGCGTATGGGCTAAAGCGCTCAAAAGTGCAAATCCAAGGGTAACCACCATGGTATTGACCCATAGTATTGGGTAATGATCCGCCTAATTGACCCCGTCCAGGTAGTTTTGGGCTTATGGTATTGTTTTGGTCCATGGTATTGAAAAAAGGGGCTCATGGTATTGAAAAAGGATAAACCTATATAAGGAGAAGAAATTCATTGTGCAAATCATGAGTGTGGGTGCAAGATGTCTGAGCTTGAATGAATACTTCTCTCTGAAGTATATCTGAATGGAAAGGGTTACACTTGAATGATAAATCTGAATGTATGATGTACCAATGATGAAGAAGGGGATCTAGATCTGAATTGCTCTTGTATTTGCTAGATCTGATTATGGAAGGCTTAGATCTGTGATGAGGCGAGCATCTAGGCGAACATCTGTCTGAAGCAAAAGGGTAGATCTGAACTGAATATCTGATCTGATGAAGTATGCTGCTCTGTAATGATTGAAGATCTATACGCTACTTCGACGCGGAGGAAGCGCGTATATACGCAGCTTCAGCGAAGAGAAAGCGCGTATGCGCAATAAAATATACACTGAGTTATACGCTGGTTTGTATGGACGGAAGCGCGTATACACGCGACATCAGTGAAGGGAAAGCGCGTATGCAAAATAGGGCTTGCTGAAGCAAGGGGTATGAAATATCTGATCTGTTCTGCTGTGTTTCTGCTATCTGATCTGTGTTGATATGTATCTGTTGATGATGTATGTTAGTGCTTAAAAATATGGAAAGGGTTCCGTCTGGAAATATGATGAATTGCGGTCTTCAAGTTGTGTTCTATTAAAGTGGTTGGATCCAGTGTGAAAATTGATGAAACGTGGTCCAAGGTGGTGCTGAGGGTTGTAGCCTTCAGTCAGGGGGTCGCAGCTCCCTTCCAGGTGAGGCTGGTAAACGAGATCGGGGGGTCGTAGCTCCCTTCCAGAGGAGAGAAATTTGGTAGCGAGTCGGGGGGTTGGAGCACCCCCTTCCGGAGAGGGCGGTAAAACGCGAGTTCAGGGGGTTGAAAGCTCCCTTCCGGAGAGGTGGTAAACGAGCGCGGTGGGTGCTGCGTCTTTGGCGAGTCAATCTGCGCCGACACATATGTTGTAATATGTTTTCTCTATAATAAAATATTCGAAGGAACGGCAACTGCAGCGGTGGTTTTCTCCCGACTTGGGTTTCCACCTAAAAATCCGGGTGTTCATGTGTGATTCTTGTGTCATGATTTATTCTGTTCTTACTGCACATGTTTACTAGTTATTGAATATCTGATGAATAATTGAAGGAATGATTTGAGTGAAGAATTAATGACATATCTAAATCTCTATGTATACGCTAGTTTCGTAAAGGGGATCCGCGTATATACGCTAGTTTACTGAAGGAAAGTAGCGTATGGGTTTTAAGGAATGAAAAAGTAAAATATTTGATTATGCAGTAAATACTGATTCACCCCCCCCCTCTCAGTATTTTTCCCAACAATTGGTTTCAGAGCGTGGTCCTTCTGCAGAAGCTTGATCGCTTGAAGGAGATCCGTCGCAATGGGAAAGAAGCAAAAGAAGAAGCCTATTCGAAGAAAGGAGATATTTCAGAGAACATGGATACCAGAAATCAAAGGAGATGAATCTGATAGTGATTGGGATCATCCTTTGAAAGATCTTAGTGGTACAAACAATAGTGAAGAATATGCTATCGACCTAGAAGAAGCCGAAGAAGATTCTGACCAAGCTCTACAAGTACTCATGGCAAAGAAGCAAAATACTCAAAGTAAGGAGATGTCTCAGAAAACCGGTACAACAGAAGTTGACAAAGATGAATTTGATAGTGATCCTTGTAATCTTATCTCTGCAAGAAATGATGTAGATAGTGAAAGTAATGTTGTGGACTTAAAGAAGGTTATCAAAGATCAACAAAGAATTTTTAATGAGAAGGACGCTGCCTCCAAAGCTTTGGTATTTAGACTGAAAAGGATGTTCGATGATGTATACAATTGAAGTAAAGGATATGAAGCTGGAATCATCTCTCTGCAAGCAGAACTTGAAGAATCAAATGAGAAGAATGAAGGACTTGAAGCAGAAAACGTTTCTCTAAAAACAGATCTGGAAAAATCGAAAAGGAAGAATGAAGGTCTTGAAGCTGGAGTCATCTCTCTACAAGCAAAACTTGAAGCATCAAGTAAGAAGAGTGAGGAACATCTACCATCATTTGAAAAGGAAGGACTTGAAGCAGAAATCATTTCCCTCAAAGAAGACTTGGATAAATCAAATAAGAAGAATGCAAGACTTGAAGCAGAAATTGTCTCCCTCAAAGAAGATCTCATAGCATCAAACAAGAAGAATGAAGAGCTGCAGCAAACATGTGAAGACAACGGAAATTGGTTGAAAGAAGAAATCCTAAATCTGAAGGATCAAGTAGAAGATGGAAGAAGGAAAGAAGAAAGCATGACAAAGCAATGCCAAGGCTTGGAGGTTGAGGTAAACATTCTCAAAAGTAAATTAGAAGAAAAGATTAAACTTTTGAGGTTTCATGATAGTACTAAAATCTTGGACAATATTCTGAGTAATCAAAGGTCTCCTGCTATCAAACATGGTCTTGGTTTCCATGAAACCATTAAAGGTGAATCTAGTTCACAAGGGAATGCTAATGATTCAAAGGAAGACAATGCAAAACCTGAAGTGTTGAAAGAAACAAAAGGTCAACCAACAGTCATGAATACTCAAAGGAAATCATTCAATAATGTTGAATGCTTTAGATGCCATAACTATGGGCATGTTGCAACAAATTGCAGAAGTAGATTGTTTCAGCCACAAACAAACAGATCCTACTCAGAAAGGTACTCTAGTCTCTTCAGAGGATATTGTTTCTCATGTAACATGTATGGACATAAAGCAGCTGATTGCAAAAGGAGGAAGATTAGAAATACTCCTTATGATTCTTATGCTTATTTTTCTGACCACATGAGATGTTATTCTTGTAATAAGTATGGACATGTAGAAAAAGAATGCAGGATGAACAGATCTGGGAAAGTGGACAATTTCCAGCACACTGTTGGAAAGCTCAAGCAAATTTGGAAAAAGAAGGAGGACCGATCAGAAATGTAGGGAATTCAGACCCTACTGTAGTCATCCGCTTCTGGAAGCTTACTTCTCTAATTGACTGCAGGAATGATGTGGGATACATTAGGAGATTTAGTAATGTATCGTCACAGGGGGAGCAATGCATGATGACTCTCATAATTGCTTTGATTATTCTGGTTAGATGTATTTCTGACAGTGCATCTGGTGTGAAGAAAAGACAGGAACAGAAGGTAAATTTGCAGAAGGAGATGAAGGTGTGAAATTTTCTATATTACACTTTCCATACGCGAGTTCTATTCACAAGAGTCGCGTATACACGGGATTTCGGCGGACACGGTCGCGTAGCCATTGATGATAAAAATTTGTCGATAGCGAAGATGCGGAAGCGAGAGGTCGACATCGGTGCGGCTGGCGATGATTGCACTATTAGCATTATTCTGGTTATACTCATGATAATGAAATGATACATGGGTTCTTGTGTTGAAGATTATGGATGAAGCCTGGTTGCTTTATGATGAAGAACATTCGTTGTTGAGATGAAAGTCTTATAATTTAGAGACAAGGACAGATCATGCAGAGATTGTTGCGATGACTTGTTATTGAAAGGGTGCTTGATTGCAGCTAAGGAAAGAGCATTGGTTTAAGGAGCGGGGTTGAATACTAATGATTGTATTGTTGGCAATATGACTGCTTGTTCTTTGGTTTTTGTGATACTCATGCTCAAATGATGATGTCTTGGTACATGATTTATTATGATGAGTTTTTGAGCCCTGGTTGCTGATAAGTATCCTTTGTACTCACACATGGATGAGTTGGATGTCATTTGATTCAGAAATAAATCATGCAGAGGGTGTTCTATGGTTGAGAGATATTTTGCCTACATATGTTACTTCATGTTAAATCTTGAAGATCTTGATGATGTTGGACCACATGGATGATTGCTTGATGTTGTTCTGATATGAGAATCTCTCTTCGAAAGATTGTATTGATCTTGCGTAGAATATGAAGGCTTGGTTACTATTGTGCGATGCCACGGACGGGTTGGATAACGCTTGAAGACACAACTACACTGTTCTATCTATACGTAGTCCAGGGAAGCATTCAAATGTCTCGAAGAAGAAGGCCAGACAACGTCTTTGCCTCACGAATCGAGGATGCGGATTTGAAATTTTGAAGATGTCTTGGGATACGCGGGGTTCCTGAAACACAGTCGCGTATATACGCTAGTTCCTGCACAGAAAACCGCGTGTGAATAATTGCTGACAATTTTTGGTTGGTTTAGCTCTTTTCAGCACAGCTGCAGTGATGTTTGGAATCTCTGATACTGTTTGGTATCTCTGGTGGTGTTCCAGTTCTCATAATTCTGTTTCTAATGTTTTGATGAAGATGCCTTGATGATTTGTTGGTGGAAGTTTTCAGGATGCACAAACTAAAGGGGAGCCTTAGTCATTTGGAAAGATTTCTTGGTTGCACAGATTCAGGGGGAGCATTAGCTTTGCTGTGTATAATGCAGTGTTGGCATTATTATGGTTCTGAAATATGGTCTCTTTCTTGAGGACTTTCTGGTGTTGGTCATAAATGGTCATATTTATATTTTGGTGAAAAGGTCTTGTTGAGACCCATGATGTAAAAATTGTAATATTCAGTCATGTAAGGACTTGTCATTTTTGTACACCCACTTGGTTGGGTAGCTGAGTCAAATTTTGTAAACCCACTTGGTTGGGTACTTGAGTCTTATATGTAAATCCACTTGGTTGGATATTTGATGTAAGTATGAGTCTTTGGTGATAGGAAGTTCATAGAGTCATGTACTTCATTGACAAATATGTTTGGAGATTCGGCATGGACTCAGGGGGAGCTTGGCCACTTCAGCACATATCAGATCTGCAGACTGTTTCTTCCACATGAGGAGAAAAGGGGGAGAATGTTGGTTTTTGATCCGCCCTTTGCCCTTGATGTCAAAGGGGGAGAGTGACATGGTGTTTGAATAAAGAGAAGGTAATGATGTGACATATTTGGGAGAGTGACATGGTATCTATCTGTTGTGGTAACCAAACACCATCGTGGTTGCCATCAAGTCCAAAGGGGGAGATTGTTGGAAATATGATGCAGAGTGTTGTCCTTGATGGCAACCCACTGAATGAAGATGAATACGTGCGACTGTTGACATGTATTGTCCTTGATGGCACTCCACCTGATGAAGTTATGCTTGACTTGATGGACTTGTTAAATGATGTAAATCTGAAGTGATATGATGATTGTTGATGATATGATGTTGAGTGTTGTACTTGAAAGGAAACCCACTTGATGAAGATGATGACAACTTACTTGATGAAGTTGTGTTTGATAGAATATGTCCTTGATGAAGGAAATCTGATGTATCTACGGTATTTACAGAAGGCAATGAAGAAAGGATTTCAGAATGTACTCAGAGAATGATGAAAAAGAGCATGTCTCTTGGTATACGCGGATTGGCCTAGGGGAAGTCGCGTATGCACGCGGAAAGGAACGTTCCAAGTCGCGTATGGGCTAAAGCGCTCAAAAAGTGCAAAACCAAGGGTAACCACCATGGTATTGACCCATTGTATTGGGTAATGATCCCCCTAATTGACCCCGTCCAGGTAGTTTTGGGCTTATGGTATTGTTTTGGTCCATGGTATTGAAAAAGGGGCTCATGGTATTGAAAAAGGATAATCATATAAAAGGAGAAGAAATTCATTGTGCACAATATGAGTGGGAGTGCAAGATGTCTAAGCTTGAATGAATACTTCTCTCTGAAGTATATCTGAATGGAAAGGGTTACACTTGAATGATAAATCTGATTGTATGATGCACCAATGATGAAGAAGGGGATCTAGATCTGAATTGCTCTTGTATTTGCTAGATCTGATTATGGAAGGCTTAGATCTGTGATGAGGCGAGCATCTAGGCGAACATCTGTCTGAAGCAAAAGGGTAGATCTGAACTGAATATCTGATCTGATGAAGTATGCTGTTCTGTAATGATTGAAGATCTATACGCTACTTCGCCGCGGAGGAAGCGCGTATATACGCGGCTTCAGCGAAGAGAAAGCGCGTATGCGCAATAAAATATACACTGAGGTATACGCTGGTTTGTGTGGACGGAAGCGCGTATATACGCGACATCGGTGAAGTAAAAGCGCGTATGCAAACTAGGGTTTGCTGAAGCAAGGGGTATGAAATATCTGATCTGTTCTGCTGTGTTTCTGCTATCTGATCTGTGTTGATATGAATCTGTTGATGATGTATGGTTGTGCTTGAAAGTATGGAAAGGGTTCGGTCTGGAAATATGATGAATTGTGGCCTGCAAGTTGTGTTCTATTAAAGTGGTTGGATCCAGTGTGAAAATTGATGAAACGTGGTCCAAGGTGGTGCTGAGGGTTGTAGCCTTCAGTCAGGGGGTCGTAGCTCCCTTCCAGGTGAGGCTGGTAAACGAGAGCAGGGGGTCGTAGCTCCCTTCCAGGAGAGGCTGGTAAACGAGTCAGGGTTGGAGCTCCCTTCCAGGAGAGGCTGGTAAACGAGTCAGGGGGTTGGAGCTCCCTTCCAGGAGAGGATGGTAAACGAGCGCAGGTGGGTGCCTGCGTGCTGGTCAAGTCTGCGCCAGCACATATGTTGTAAGATGTTTTCTCTATAATAAAATATTGAAGGCTGAGCAACTGCAGCGGTGGTTTTCTCCCGATTTGGGTTTCCACCTAAAAATCCTGGTGTTCATGTGTGATGCTTTGTGTGATGGCTTATTCTGTTCTTACTGCACATGTTTACTATTTATTAATCAACTGATGAAAGAATGATGGAATAATAGGAGTGAAGATTTAATGACATATCTAGATCTCTGTGTATACGCTAGTTTAATAAAGGGGATCTGCGTATATACGCTAGTTTACTGAAGGAAAGTAGCGTATGGGTTTTAAGGAATGAAAAAGTAAAAAGATTTGATTATGCAGTAAATACTGATTCACCCCCCCCTCTCAGTATTTTTCCCAACAATTGGTATCAGAGCTGGTCCTTCTGCAGAAGCTTGATCGCTTGAAGGAGATCCGTAACAATGGGAAAAATGAAGAATGAAGGTCTTGAAGCTACAGTCATCTCTCTAGAAGCATCAATTAAGAAGAGTGAGGAACCTCTACAACTAAATGAAAATGAAGAACTTGGAGCAAAAATATGGTCTGTCATAGAACGTCTACAAGCAGATCTTGAAGAATCAAACAAGAAGAATGCAGGATTTGGAGATGGAATCATCTCTCTACTAGCAGATCTTGAAGAATCAAATAAGAAGAATGAAGAACTTGAAGCAGAAATCATTTCCCTCAAAGTAGGTCTCGAAAAATCAAATAAGAATAATGCTGGACTTGAAGCTGAAAACATATCTCTGAAAGAAGATCTCAAAGCATCGAAGAAGAAGAATGAAGAGCTGCAACAAACATGTGAAGAAAACGAAAATTGGTTGAAAGAAGAAATTCTAAATATGAAGGATCAAGTAGAAGATGGAAGAAGGAAAGAAGAAAGCATGACAAAGCAATGTCAAGCCCTGGAGGTTGAGGTAAACATTCTCAAAGGTAAATTAGAAGAAAAGGTTAGACTTTTGAGGTTTCAAGATAGTACTAAGATTATGGATAATATTCTTAGTAGTCAAAGGTCTCCTTCTATCAAACTTGGTCTTGGTTTTCATGAAACTGTTAAAGGAGAATCTAGTTCACAAGAGAATGCTAATGATTCAAAGGAAGGTGTCAATACGAAACTTGAAGTGTTGAAAGAAACAAAAGGTCAACCAACAATGAAGAAATCTCAAAGGAAATCATTCAATAATGTTGAATGTTTCAAATGTCATAATTATGGGCATGTTGCAGCAAATTGCAGGAGCAAATCATTTCAGTCACAATCAAACAGATTCTATTCAGAAAGGTACTCTAGTTTCTTCAGGGGATATTGTTTCTCATGTAACATGTATGGACATAAAGCAGCTGATTGTAAAAGGAGGAAGATTAGAAATACTCATCATGATTCTTATGTTTATTTCTCTAGCCACATGAGATGTTATGCTTGTAACAAGTATGGACATGTAGAAAAAGAATGCAGGATGAACAGATCTGGGAAAGTGGATAACTTCCAGCACACAGATAGAAAGTTCAAACAAATCTGGAAGAAGAAGGAGGACCGATCAGAAACGTAGGGAATTCAGACCTTACTGCAGTCATCCGCTTCTGAAGCTTACTTCTCTGATTGACTGCAGGAATGATGTGAGATACATTATGAGATTTAGTAATGTATCGTCACAGGGGGAGCAATGCATGATGACTCTCATGGTTGATTTGATTACTTTGGTTATATGAATTTCTGACAGAGCATCTGGTGTAAATAAAAGACAGGTACAGGAGGTACAAGCTCAGGAAGAAGAAGGAAGATGAAAAATTCTATGCTTCACCTTCCATACGCAGGTTCGATGAACCAAAGTCGCGTATACACGCGGGTTTAATCAGACACAGTCGCGTATGCATTGAGGATAAGAGAATTCATATGATAACTGAAGATCTGGAGCAGAGGTTCAGGGGGAGCATCAGTCTGACTGCTGATGATTGCACTGTTACCATTATTCTGGTTACATTCATGATTATAATGACATGATACTTGGTTTCCTATGTTGAAGGTTATGGTTGAGTCCTGTTTGCTTGTTGATGAAGAGTATTCGTTGAAATCTTATAATTCAGAGAGAAGGACAGATCATGCCGAGATTGTTTGCTGTTGAAGGTGTTTCAGATTGCACAAGTTAAGGAAGAGCACTGGTTTAGGGGGAGTAGCAGGTTGAATTCTAATGGTTGCATTGTTGGAAATATGACTTCTTATTCTTGGGTCTTGGTGATACTCATGCTCAAATGATTAGGGGGAGTAGGCAGGTTGAATTCTAATGGTTGCATTGTTGGAAATATGATCGCTTATTCTTTGGTCTTGGTGATACTCATGCTCAAATGATGATGATTTGGTACATGGATTATTATGATAAGATTTGAGCCCTAGTTGCCGATAAGTATCTTTGTGTGGATGAGTTTGATAATAATAATTTGCCTGCATCATGTTTGCTGCAGCATGACCCTTTGCATATGTTACTTCTTCCAGCATGCTCCAGCACCACAGATTCCAGCCACGATGATTTTTCACTTGCACCAGTGCATGCTGTTCGGCATGGCAACCCAGCAGCCAAATATTGCCATCCGGCCAGCTACCAATGGCCAGGCGCCGCCCCACCGGGCGACCGCTTGCAGACACAGCCGCCTGCTTCTGTGCGGCCCGTCTGCAGCGGCCAAAGGCCCCAGCAGCGCCTTCCACCGGCGTGTCCGCACCCAGGTTGAAGCCAGGCACCCAGACACGCGGCGTTTCTCAACACGTCGCAGATACAGGCGCGGTGCTCCGCATTAAACCGCAGATGTTTGGTTGGGCCGGCATCTTTTGGCTGATCAAATGCTTCAAGACAATGGTGCTGGTTTGGTAATTCACTGGAAATCAGTTATATCTCCGTGGTGCTCCCAAATTTTGCAATCTGTTTCTTAATGTCATGTGATGAAGATGCCTTGATATTTCGTTGGTGAAAATGTCTGAAGTTGCACAAACTAAGGGGGTTTTTAGTCATATGAAAAGGATGCATGGTTGCAATGATTCGTGGGGAGCATTAGCTTTGCTGACTATAATGCAGTGTTGGCATTATTATGGTTCTAAATATGTCCTTTTTCTTGGAGGACTTTCTCGTGTTGGTCATAAATGATCATATTTATATTTTGGTGAAAAGGTCTTCATAGAGACCCATGATGTAAAAATTGTAATATTCAACATGTAAGGACTTGTCATTTTTGTAAACCCACTTGGTTGGGTAGCTGAGTCAAATTTTGTAAACCCACTTGGTTGGGTACTTGAGTCTTATATGTAAATCCACTTGGCTGGATATTTGATGTAAGTATGAGTCTTCGGTGATAGGAAGTTCATAGAGTCATGTACTTCATTGACAAATATGTTTGGAGATTCAGCATGGACTCGTGGGGAGCTTGGCCACTTCAAAGACATATCAGATCTGCAGATCAAGCTTTTCCACATGAGGAGAAAAGGGGGGAGAATGTTGGTTTTTGATCCGTCTGCCCTTGATGTCAAAGGGGAGAGTGACATGGTTTTGAATGAAGAGAAGATAATGATGTCAAATATTTGGGAGAGTGACATATCTATCCGTGGTAACCAAACACCATCATGGTTGCCATCAAGTCCAAAGGGGGAGATTGTTGGAAATATGATGCAGAGTGTTGTCCTTGATGGCAAACTCCACCGAATGAAGATGAACATATGCGACCGTTGACATGTATTGTCCTTGATGGCACTCCACCCGATGAAGTTATGCTTGACTTGATGGACTTGTTAAATGATGTAAATCTGAAGTGATATGATGATTGTTGATGATATGATGTTGAGTGTTGTACTTGAAAGGAAACCCACTTGATGAAGATGATGACAACTTACTTGATGAAGTTGTGTTTGATAGAATATGTCCTTGATGAAGGAAATCTCGATGTATCTACGTATTTACAGAAGGCAATGAAGAAAGGATTTTAATGTACTCAGAGAATGATGAAAAGAGCATGTCTCTTGGTATACGCGGAATGTCTAGGGGAAGTCGCTATGCACGCGGAAAGAACGTTGTAAGTCGCGTATGGGCTAAAGCGCTCAAAAAGTGCAAATCCAAGGGTAACCACCATGGTATTGACCCATAGTATTGGGTAATGATCCGCCTAATTGACCCCCGTCCAGGTAGTTTTGGGCTTATGGTATTGTTTTGGTCCATGGTATTGAAAAAGGGGCTCATGGTATTGAAAAAGGATAATCATATAAAAGGAGAAGAAATTCATTGTGCAAAGAGTGAGTGTGAGTGTAAGGTGTCCGGAAGCTTGAATGAATACTTCTCCGAAGTATATCTCGAATGGAAAGGGTTAACACTTGAATGATAAATCTGATTGTATGATGCACCAATGATGAAGAAGGGGATCTAGATCTGAAATGCACTTGTATTTACTAGATCTGCTTATGGAAGGCCTAGATCTGTGATGAGGCGAACATCTAGGCGAACATCTGTCTGAAGTGAAAGGGTAAATCTGAACTGAATATCTGATCTGAAGAAGTATGCTGCTCTGGAATAATTGAAGATCTACACGCTACTTCGACGCGGAGGAAGCGCGTATATACGCAGCTTCAGCGAAGAGAAAGCGAATTTATGCGCAATAAACACACACAGAGGGCCCTGTGATGTTTGTGTGGACGGAAGCGCGTATATACGCGAAATCAGTGAAGTAAAAGAGCGTATGCAAACTAGGGTTTGCTGAAGCAAGGGGTATGAAATATCCGAGCTGTTCTGCTGTGTTTATGCTATCTGATCTGTGTTGATATGTATCTGTTGATGATGTATGGTTGTGCTTAAAAGTATGGAAAGGGTCCAGTATGAAAATATGATGAAATGTGGCCTGCAAGTGGTGTTCTATTGAAGTTGTTGGATCCAGTGTGAAAATTGATGAAACGTGGTCCAAGGTGGCGCTGAGGGTTGTAGCCTTCAGTCAGGGGGTTGTAGCTCCCTTCCAGGTGAGGCTGGTAAACGAGATCGGGGGGTCGTAGCTCCCTTCCAGGAGAGGCTGGTAAACGAGTCAGGGGGTCGTAGCTCCCTTCCAGGAGAGGCTGGTAAACGAGCGCAGGTGGGTGCCTGCGTGCTGGTCAAGTCTGCGCCAGCACTTATGTTGTAAGATGTTTTCTCTATAATAAAATATTGAAGGCTGAGCAACTGCAGCGGTGGTTTTCTCCCGACTTGGGTTTCCACCTAAAAATCCTGGTGTTCATGTGTGATGCTTTGTGTCATGATTTATTCTGTTCTTACTGCACATGTTTACTTCTTATTGAATATCTGATGAATAAATAAAGGAATGATTTGAGTGATGAATTAATGACATATATAGATATCTGTGTATACGCTAGTTTCGTAAAGGGTATCCGCGTATATACGCAAGTCTGGTTCAGGAAAGTAGCGTATGCATTTTAGAAGCAGAAAAAGTGAAAGTTTTGAATATGCAGTAAATACTGATTCACCCCCCCCTCTCAGTATTTTTCCCAACAACTCCATCAAAAAATTTGAAGTGGAGCACCTATTGGGAAAAGGTAGAATGAAGAAAGTGAGAGGTAAAAGATTTATTATGTATAATACATATAATGTTTCATTTTTTTACATGATGTATATGATCATTATATTCATTTAGGTCTTATTCTTTCATAGTTTATTAATCAATATAATTTACCATGGCCATAAGTTATATTTATTAATATTGGTGAATTATTGTTTTTTTTATTCAGGTGCTCAAGATTATGAGGCACTACTTTTATACATTGCAAACAATATTGAGTGGATGAGTGAATGGATTGAAACATGTAAAGCACGTAACAACGGTAGGTTATCATGGAAACTACTGTCTGAATTGATTAGAGAAGCGTATCGTAGTGGAGATGGGAACGTTTCGGACAGGGAAATCGATTTAGCATATGGTTTGAAAGATAGAAAGGTAAGCAATTAATTCACCTATTTTATTCATTACTTATTTTATACTATATTTATAATGTGACAAGAAGTTTGATTTTTCAGTTAATTTTCATGCTGTGTAAATTATATGTTTAATTATTAATTGAGAATGCATATTTTTCATGTTTGGCATATTGTAGTTGAAACACCACAAGGCTATGTGGTGCAATGGTCGTCAATTTTGCGTTAAACAGTTGGATGATAACAGGAAAACTTCTGATAGTGGGATAACTGCAGTATTCCAGGTCACTAATGTTTCCTCCAGGAGTGACAGACATCCTCAAGAATCTGAAAATAGATATTATAGGTTCTTAGATGATATAGTTGAGTGTGACTTTAATTCCTTCAAAATAGTTTTGTTCGACGTCAAATGGTATAGGCTACGAATGAATGTACGTGATTATGATAGAACACTTATTCAACATGACAATGGATTTCCAATGGTTAAAACATCGCAGTTTGAAGCAGGAAAAGATCGCTATGTTTTTCCAAGCCAATGCGAACAAGTCTTTTACTCAGAGATTCCAGGTGAGAACGAATGGTCATTTGCTATTAGATATGACCCAAGAGGAAGGCCAGTAGAGTATACTGTAGAGGAAGAAGATGATATTGATCAAGAAGAAGATGATGCAGTGGCAGATGAGCAGGAAGATGCATTGACAGACGAAGAAGATATCTTCGAAGATGAACCAGGCATAGGAGATGAGGCAACAATTATTGATGATGATGTCGATGAGGATATTATTGAAAATGACATAGTTGATGATGATGATGACATGGTTGATCATTTCAACACCATTTCTGAATCAGATGTTGATATAGATTTTGATCAGTTGGATGAAGATCAAGAAGATACAAAAGAAGAATATTGATACAGATGTTATGTTCGAGTATGAGCTGGTATGTTATAACTTTATATTTTAATATGTAGGAATTATTGTCTTTAAATAATTTTCTAATTATGTGGGTTTGTTGCATGTTGTTTATTATTTCAAACCAATAAATAATGGCCTTACTATTGTTTATTATTTCGCAGGTTTCATTTGATTCTATGGTCAAGTCTCTGAAAAAACCAATTAAACACTTAAATAGTCAAGATCTGGAAGACAGGCTTTACCCCCACCATAAATTGCTGAAAAATC